>VXBI01014343.1:237539-312840 GCA_013397375.1 Toxostoma redivivum
GTCGTGGTCTTCGCAACCAAATTTTTTTTTAATTGCTTTTTTTTTTTAAATATCGCCGCCCGCCTGGTCCTCACGGCGTCCCCATCGCTGGGGCCGGGGCTGTGACCCCGCCGTGGTGGTGCCGTGCCCGGTACCCGCCCGGTCGCAGGCTGTGCTCTTCCATCGCCATTAAACCCTACAGACTGGTCTCTTACTGGTGTGTCTGTGCTCCCACCGCCTATGCCTGTCCCCCTGCTCCCTGTCCCCCGCGGCCCTGTCCCCATCCCGCTGGCGGGGCCAGGTCTCCCTGCGGCGACGAGCGTCTGGAAAACAGCCACCTGGTCCCGCTGCCTTATCGGCGGGGCCGGGCAGCCAGTAGCGAAGGGCCACGAGCCCCAGGGGACCGGCACAACCCGCCCCCAGGTCCCTTATCTTCGTCCTCCTCCCTGGACAACATCTTCAGCGCCGGCACCATGCGCGGCTGCGGGTCCCGGCTGGTTTGGCTGCTGGTGCTGTCCCTGGCCTGGCTGGGCCCGGCTTTGGGGGGCGAGGATGAGAATGAAGAGGTGATAGAAGAGGAGGAAAAGGAGAAGAAAGAGGATGAAGTGCTCTCAGATGAGATCAAGGAGGAGGACAATGTCCTGGTGCTCCATGAGCACAACTTTGCCCGAGCCCTGAGCGAGCACCAGCTGCTGCTGGTGGAGTTCTGTGAGTGCCCCCAGTGCGGGCAGGGGCAAATGTGGGGAAGGGAATGCTGGCAGGGGGTACTGGCTGTGGCTGAGTGTGGACAGAACACACGTATATGGACACAGGTACAGGAAGGGTGTGCAGGGGCAAGGGCTGTGGGACAGAGGGGCAAGAGCACAGACCATGTGGCAGGGCATGGGGTGGGGAGAGACATGGAACAAGGACACAGGCAGAGCATGGGGTGAGGGGTGTGCAGCACGGGTGTGGACATAGGACAGGGACACATGGCGGGGGTGTGGGACAGGGGCACAAACTGTGACCCAGTGGGCTCATACAGCCATTGGGCTGTCCCCACACATGTCCCCATTACCAATGCTGTCCCCTACCCACAGACGCACCGTGGTGTGGGCACTGCCAGCAGCTGGCTCCCGCCTTTGCCCAGGCAGCCACTGAGCTGAGGAATGAGTCCAGCCCAGCCCGGCTGGCCAAGGTGGATGCCACGGCACAGACAGCCCTGGCCACTGAGTTTGGCATCACCTCCTACCCCACGCTCAAGCTCTTCCGTGATGGCAACCGCACTCATCCCCTGGCATACACCGGTAGGGCTGGGGCACCCTGCAGTGTCCCTGGCACCCATCGAGGGGGGGACACTGCCATGGGGCTGGGGCAGGTGGCAGGGGCTGATGGTCGAGGGTGGCACTCTCCTTGTAGGGGTCACAGAGTGGTGATGGTGAGAGGGGTGGCAATGTCCTGGTGGTGAAAATGGACAGGTGACGGTGTGATGTATGAGGTGATGATGCTGGACAGTACCATGGTGCTGGTGGCGGGTGGCAGAGCTTGGTGGAACAGAGAGGGGTGGCAGCCTGGAGAGGGGCGTCAGGTGACATCGGGGCTCTGCTCCATGTGCCAGGCCGCATGGACAGCCAGGGCATCGTGCGCTGGATGCAGCGCCGGGCCGGGCCCAGCGCCACGCTGCTGCAGGACACCGACACCATCGCTGCCTTCGTCAACTCCCAGGACCTGGTGGTCGTTGGCTTCTTCAAGGTGGGCTGGGGTGGGTCAGGGCTGGACCCTGGCTGTGGCTGTGGCTGTGGCACTGACGGGAGGCTGTGCAGGACCTGAAGGGTGAGGCAGCCCAGGCGTTCTTCGAGGTGGCTGCCGAGATGGTGGACATGACGTTCGGTGTGGCAGAGGCAGCTGAGCTCTTCCAGGCATACGGGCTGTCAGCTGACACCGTCTGCCTGTTCAAAAAGGTGAGGGAGTGGCAGGGGAGTGGTGGGGCCATCCCGTCCTCCCCTCAGCCCTCACAGGCCCCTGCCCTGGCAGTTTGATGAGAGACAGACAAACTTCCCTGTGGACCCGGCACGGGGGCTGGACACAGCCGAGCTCATCAGGCTGCTCCGCATCCACAGCCTGCAGCTGGTGATGGAGTTCACCAACGAGGTACAGCCTGTCCCCTGCCCTATCACTGCCCTGGGAGGGCCATGGCTGCCCTGCCCTCATCCTCCTCCTACTCCCCAGACATCCAGCCAGATCTTCGGTGCCAAGATCCCCCATCACATGCTGCTCTTCCTCAACAAGTCCTCACCGGAGCAGCTGTCACTGCGGGATGGCTTCAGGGCAGCTGCCGGTGGCTTCCGGGGTGAGGTGAGGTGGCCCCATGGTAGGGACATGGAGGGTGGCTTTGGGACTCCCCATCCTCAGCGTCCCCCGTTCCCTGCCCAGGTGCTCTTCGTGGTGGTGGATGTAACCGGGCACGGCGCAGACGTCCTGCCCTTTTTTGGCATGACCGCTGCTGATGCCCCCACCCTGCGCCTGGTCAAGATGAAGAACAACCGCAAGTACCAGATGGAGCAGGACAACTTCTCGGATTCAGCCATTCGCACCTTCATCCAGGCAGTGCTGGACGGCAAGGTGAAGGTGAGGGGTGCAGCATGGTGCCAGCAGCACCGATGGGTTCTGCCCTGTGCTAGGACATGGGCTGTTGGCCCAGAAGCCTAACGATGATGGTTGTGCAGTGAACACCAGGGACCAGTTTGCTGATACTCCTGCTGCCAGGCTTGAGGATCTGGGGATTTGTTATGGGCAAGGGGGGCAGGAGACTGCTGCTGTGGAGACACACAGCGCTGGGATGGCAGCAGAGGGGAAAACGTGGTCCAAAAGGCAGCACAGGAACATACCCCTGCCCCAGCCTGCTCTGTGTCCCACGGGCCTCTGGCACTGCTCAGCCCAGGCTGTCGCTGTCCTGACTGTACCCCACAGCCTCACCTGCTGAGTGCGGAGCCCCCTGAGGACTGGGACACGCGGCCCGTTAAAGTCCTGGTGGGGAAGACCTTTGAGCAGGTGGCATTCGATGAGACCAAGAACGTCTTTGTCAAGTTCTGTAAGTGCCGGGGCCACCCACGGCCCTCCCTGAGCTCTGCCATGGGGCTCAGCCCTGTCACAGCCCCCTCGCCAACGCCCCCACCCCGCAGACGCGCCGTGGTGCCCCCACTGCCAGGACATGGCGGCCGCCTGGGAGGAGCTGGCCGAGCGCTACAAGGACCGCGAGGACATCGTCATTGCCGAGATGGACTCCACGGCCAACGAGCTGGAGAACATCACCATCCATGGCTACCCCACCCTGCACTACTTCCCTGCAGGGCCAGGCAGGAAGGTAGGTGTGGGCACTTGTGGGGTTACCGGCACCTGGGGGATGGTGGCACCCTGAGTGCCCTCTGCTCCCATGGCTCCAGATGGTTGAGTTTAAGGGCACCCGAGATGTGGAGACCTTCTCCAAGTTCCTGGAAAACGGGGGGACACTGCCTGAGGAGCCTCCGGTGAGTGAGGTCAGGGGATAGGTCCCATGCCCAGGGATGTCTCCAGCCCCTGCCGGGAAAGGAGATGGATCCTGCAGGATGGGGATGGGGACAGGGTCAGGCAGGGAGTATGTGTCCATCCATGCCTCACTGCTGCCTTCTCCAGGTGACCAAAACCCCTGAGAACAGCACGGGTAAGGAGGATCCGAGTGTGCCGAGGACAGATGAATCCCGGGATGAGTTGTGAGCCCTGTTCTACTCAGGCACGTGCTATAAACCATCTGGAAACAATATGAGCTCTGGTCTGTGTCTGTCTCCGTGTTCTGGGAGCACCCATCTGTCTTGGGGACACAGCAGGGCCTCTGTCCCCCTGAGGCAGCTGTGCCATAGCACTGATCCTGGCAACCCTGCAATGGCACCAGGTGGCCGAGGAACTCTCCATGCTGGCCCTTGTGCTGCACTAGTGGGGTTCAGATGATGGGGGATCAGCTGGGGTCTCTCCTTGGGGACATACCAGACCCAGGGAATCCCCAGGAGTTGCTGTCACAGCCAAGGCAGGCACTTAAGCCTCTGGCAACTCCAGCACTGTCTCCTCTCCCTGAGCCATTCCTTCAGGGGCAACATTTTGGTCCCCTGGGGCCAGGACGTGCCTCACTACCCCTCCAGGGAGCCCAGAGCAGCCCCAGCCCCGCCCTGTGCCCAGACCCTTTGCCAGACCTGCCCCATCCTCTGTCCATCCCAGAGGCTGCTGAGGGCCTGGGTCTGCTCCATGGGGAAGGAAAAAAAGCAGCAGGCAGTGGGATGTGGGATTTTATTTCATTTTATCCAAGTACCTTTGAAAAGATCATTGTACAAGTCAGCACATGAGAATGCAGAGGAAATGCTGGGGCTGCACAGCCGCTGTACATATTTACAGGGACCCCCTGAAAAAAAAGGGGGAGACGGAAATCCCGGGTACGCCAACAACCTCAGCAGACACACCACCATCAGAACTTCAAAAAACAAGGAGTAAAATCCCTTGTAACACTGTTCCCGGGCTGAAAACATTATCAGATTTTGCTGGACTTCACGAAGTGTGTTAGGCAAGTCCAGAAGGGTGTTTTAAAGGCACTCGGTGACAGGTACAACAGGCGCAGGCAGTCCCGGCGCAGTGCCCTGGGGTCCCGGCAGCTCCACCCCTGCTGGGCTGGGAATGGCACTGAGCAGGGCCAGTGCCACCGAGGATCCCCCGGGCTTTGGGGCCACCCCCGTTTCTATGGGTGGGCAAGGCTCTCTAAAGATGCTGGCACAGAGCCGTGGCTGTGCTGGAGCAGCAGGGCAAGGGCAGGATGGGGGAGCACCGGCACAGCTCAGCTTCCTTGCAGCCGAGTAAGCCCAGGAGGCTTCCCAGGGCTGCATGAGCCACAAACTGGCATCAACGACCCCCCTGGTGCAGTGCCCTTCTGCTGCCTCCCCTGAGACACAAAAGCTGACAAAAGATGCAGGACTTAGCAGGCATACAGGAGTCAGCCCTCTGCAGAACTGCAGCAGGCTCCTGGGAAGCAATCCCTTTTCACGGGGACACAAGGGACACACAGGTGTGTGCAGGCTGTGGAATGCCAGCACCCAGCCTGCCACCCTGGCTCTGAGCTGGTCCTTGCTCTGTGGAGCAGAGTCCCAGTCCCAACAGGCACTGACCCTTCTATCCCTTGGGGATTTACTTGGTTGCAAGGAAGCTCAGGAGGAGAAAAAACCACCCATCCTACCATGTCCAGCAGCTGAGTCTGCCAAGGAGGCCGCAGATGACTCCTTCCAAATGGCTTAATGATCTTCATAGCCCCTTTGGAGCAGGGTCACCCCTTCCTTGCTGGTGGGGTGAGGGCAGCTCTACCCCATGGTGCTCCAGAGCCATCCATGCTGGGAAAATGGAGCAGAGTGCCAGGAAAGTGTGGAGCAGCCAGGGTCTGATGGATGGCTGTACACTTTGGGTGAGTTCTGCAGTACCTGTATGTTTTACATTTACATAAGAGCACTGTGACATTGGAAATATTTTCCTTTTATTACAATATATCAAAAATATGCAGCTTTAGTAAACAAGGTCATATTACACTTTCTAATGCACTGTACAATGCTACATTACACTTATATTCGGTATGGAGAGGGAGCTCAGGCTCCCACTGGCAGGTTTGTGGGATGAAAGGGCACCCACGGGCATCCTGGAGCTTGCCCAGATCCGTGCTGGGAAGCGGAGCTGCCGCCCTCTGCCCTGGGCTCGCCTGGTGCCCGTGGCAGCAGCACTGCCAGCGTCAGCCCCAGGCCTTCTCCTCCGGTCCCAGAGTCCTTCACAGTCCTGTCCTCACTGCCCTGGAGCCTAATCAATCTTCTCCACCTTCCCAATGATCTTCTCTTCGAAGATGGGCAGGATGGTGTCATCCTCCCGCACCTCCTCAAAGACCACACCACAGTCGAACTCGTCGCTCACTTTCTTAAAGTAATACCTGGAAAAAACAGAAACGTGGAGGGGGGAAGAGGGACAAAAAAGCAGGTGAGTGGTCAGAGGGCACCATGATGCCCAAACCTGGGTACAGCCCTTCCATGGCTCTGAGCTTGTGGACACAGGAAGCTCCTCCCCCAGACACGGAGAGAACTGAGGCCACACTCCTGCCCCTGGCCTCAACAGTGACCACAAAAAGTGGTCAGGATCCATGTTAGCATGGTCAGGAGCTCCAGCCCTGAAGCCAAGCCCATTCACAGATCTCCCAAAAGCAGTGGCTGAGGCACCTGCGCTGGTGAAGCATTTCTAGGCAGGTTTTCCCATGGCAGCTCCTATGTGGAAGTGGGAACTTGGAGAGCTCCATGCCCCACATCTGACTGCTTTGGGACTCTGGCAGGATCCAACCTCCTTGTCCTCACCAAAGGGAACTCTGAGAGGAGCGAGAACAGCTCTGAATTTAGAGGGTCCCCACAGCATCACTGAGCACTGACTGCACCTGCCCAGGAACCCACAGGGCAGCTCAGCAGCTCCTGTTGGAGGTGCAAACCATGATGCAGGACATTTCTGCTATAAAACCCCACCTCACTCACCCCTGCTAACCTGCCTCTTCACCAGCCAAGGCACCCTGGCTGTGCTGCCACATCCCCACCACAGCATGCCCTGGGGAAGCTCTCCTGACCCACCTCCACCAACCCTCCCCTTTGTGGGGGCGATGCTGCTGTGTCCTGGCAGTGCCATCTGCCAGGGGTCACCAGCAGCTGCTGGCAGCTCCCTACAGCTGGGGAGCAGCCCTTACCTGTAGTTCCCTTTCTTGGTCAGCAGCTCCTTGAACTGTCCCAGGGTCACCACGCGGCCCTTGACGAGGGTGCGGTAGGGGATGGGCTCCCCACAGAAGTAATACGCCACCACGATGTTCTCACAGGGCTGGGATGTGCCACTGCCTGGCCTCTTCTGGGGCTTCAACCTGCTGTGCACAGACACAAGGGACCTGCTCAGTGCCAGCCCAGGGGGCTCAGAGCCATCCAGCTGGGTAGCTGCTGGGTGAGAGGAGCAGGCCAGGGCCCCCCAGGTGGGCTGGTGGAAGTGCAGTGCAGCGCCTGAGCATCGCCTGCTCCCACCAGCAGCTCTCCTGGCATGCAGGAACACATCAGGATTGGTCAAGGAGCACTTGGAAAGGCTGAACGAGGCCAGGACACAGCTACAAGGGGGGTGCAGGTTCTAACTCAGCCCCTTTGTGCTGTCTCCAGGCTTTGAGAGGGCATGGCCCTCCTCACAGCATGGTTTGGGGAGTCACTGGCAGAGCACCCCAGGCCAAGGCAGCAGAGTCAGGTCACCATCATCACCATCACCCTCTCACCATGCCCCTGGTGTACACCAGCACACAGGGCTGGAGCACCATCCTACAGGGCATGATAGTGCAGAGAGTGCCCAGACTACTTGGGGAAATTGCCACCCCGGCCAGAAGAGCCCAGCACTTTTCAGTGGCCCCCCTCTGCAGTCAGGATGTTCCTGCACTCCACAGCTCCCCTGGGCGCCTCTCCCAGAGTACATGGAGTTCTGAGGGGATGGAGCTCCCAGGATGGCATGTCCTGGGGCCTCTGCTGCCTGTCCTGTCCATGCAGGGTGCCAAGGCAGCTGCCATCCCCAAACCTCAGGAGTTTACATCTCCTGTGTTTGCCCAGCTCTAAGAATCCTGGTCTGATCTTTGCCTCCAGCCCACACACCAGGTTCAGCTATGTGGTGCCATCACTAGACTGGAACTGTCAGCCCAGCCCTCACCCCATTTTCAGAGACAGACAAAAGCAACAATAATTCAGCTCAGGGTACTTTGCCCTTCTGCAGAGCCTTTCATCTGGGATGCTGAAAACACTGCACAAACATTGGAGAAGCCTACACAAATTGCTACCTTGGCATGCGTGGTCTGAGCCATAGGCAGCCTTCCCCTTCAAAGTCACATAAAACACATTTGGCAGCTTAAAAAAAAATATTTTAAAAGCCCACTGGATAAAAAAAGATGATTTTGTATTTACATGACTGGAAAGTTGCTGTAAAAACCTTAGAATCTGCCAAGCACATGAGGTAATCGCAGTTTTGGAAATGACTCTGACCTTAACCTTTAAACAGTGGCTGGCGGGCAGAGCACCTTTTCATGGTGTGCCCACATAAACACTGGCACTGCAAACCAACACCAGACACAGCCTTTCCACCTCTTCCTACAGGCATGAGAGGTCTAAAGTTCAACTGAACAATCTTCCGGGTGCCTGCTCTGCCTGGGAGACCTTTGGAGAAGATGCAGCATTCTGAGAGGCAAGGGTCTGCTCCCAGTGCCAGCAGAGCTCTCACAGCCTCTCCCATCCCTGTATCAAAATACAGGATGCCCTTTAGCTAGGAAAACATTAAGGAATTGAGTCATCCTTGGAAACAAAAATATGAGGCATTTTAAGGAAAAATGGGTCATAAATTCAGGCAAATTCTGTGAGTCCTGTGAGCCAAAAGTTAATTGAAGGGGTTTGGAAAACCTCAAAGTCACTAAGCTTCTCTTAATCCTACTAGAGACAAGTCATGACTAAGAGAGGGCTGCTGTGTGCCTGGGGACCTGGGGACATGGTGCAGGAGCAGAGCTGCTTCCTCAGGGCTGCTGCTCTCCTTTGCCTGGAGAGGAAAGGACATCCCTGAGCTCTGCTGTGGCAGAAACAAGAGGGATACTGTGCCAGTGGCTGGGAGTGTCCTTCTTCCTGCTGTGCACTTCACACTTGAAAGGCCATTCCTGGCTCCAGTGAGATGTGCCCTGAAAATGATGCCTGAAACGATGATCAAAAGTGATCCTGACAGGCGAAGAGGGGAGACTGACTGGCCTTTAGTTCCCTAAGCCCTCCTGTTTTTCCTTTTTGAAAATGGGGGCTATGCTTTTCCTTTTCCAGTCAGTGGGAGCTTGTCCAGACTGCCATGACTTCTCAGATATGATGGATAGTGGTTGAGGTACTTCATCCACTAGTGCATTCAGGCCCTGTGGATGGATTTCATCAGGTCCCACAGACTTGTGCACCTTCAGGTTCTTTAGATGGTCTCAAACCTCATCTTCTCCTATTGTGGGTGGTTCTTTTTCTCCCTGCCTTTGTCTGTGACTCAGGTGCTGTGGCTGGAGCACTCACTGGTGAAGATCAAAGCAAAAAAGCCATTGAGTATTTCAGCCTTCTGCATGCCCCATGTAACCAGCTCTTCCATTTCCTCCCAGACAGAGCCCACATTATCCCCTGTCTTCCTTTTATCATCAATGTACCAAGAGAAGATTTTCCTGTTGCTTTAATTCTATCATCAGAACTCACACACACCCCAAACTGCAGCCATAGACCTCCAGCAGGCTGAAGCAGAGCTGATGAGTATGGAATCACTGAAAATGTAATTTTCCAAGAGCTCCTCTCAGGAGAATGAAACAACACAACTGTCTCCGCTTTCGTCATTGCCAAGAGATCTCCTGAGACCTTGGCTTGCACATAAAGGCCACCAGACCGACTCTGAGCCCTGCCTCATTAAATCTGCCACCTGCACCCATCTCCTGGGTGTCAGTGTGACCCAGAAACACTGCCAGGTACCACGCCCTGCCCCTTCTGAGATCACCTCCCACTGCTGTGTTTGTCACAAGCACAAAACACCATCCAGCAGAGAAACAGCAGCACTCACCTCCCCCACTGCACCTGCACCCCAGTCCTGACCTGCAGCTGTGCATCCCACCAGTGCTGGGACAGGCAACTCAAGGGTGGTTTGCAGCACCAATTCAACCTTGCTGTGATGCAGAGGTGTCCAGCTTGCTCCAACTCAACCCTGGGGCTGGAGAGCTTTGGAAAGCCCAAAATGCACCCAGCAGATGTTACCTCAGTGGGTGTCCCAGCCACCAGTTCTGCTCCTCTCCCACTCTTGGGCCAGCACAATTAATTCCAAAGTGATCTCAGCTAAATGTTCTCCCTGTTTGCAAAAAATCCTTTCTCTGAGGAGCTGGTATTAATTACTTCAATACAGCTGTGAAATGTGAGACTGAGCTACAGGGAACAGCTTAAAAACCTGTCTGTCCATGGAAAAACCTGATGGTCACTGGGACATCAATGCTGGGCACTGGTGTGCTGCTGGATCTGCAGGTCATTAGTACTGGATGGTCAATCCTGAACTGCTCACCAGCAGCAGTCAGGTTGCTATTTCAAGAGATCAGGGTCATTCCAAATGCTGTGAAATAGGGAGAGAAATGCTTTTTCTGGAACAATATTTACAATTCCCAGCACAGTCACTGCAGGTGCCTCATTGATTTACCATGGGGTAGAAGCAGGGCTGCTGGCAGTGGGCAGTTTGGTGGGGAAGGCCACTGCTGGGAGGGCTGTGCCAGAGAGGAGTGGCTAGAGAGCTGGATAACCACGCTGGCAAGGCCAGTCTGGCTGTAGAAAGCTGGCACAGAGTGCTCTCCATCCACAGCCAGCTCAACTGGAGCCTCAAGGACACCTCTGGGCTCACCTCCACCTCTCTGTGCTTCCCCAAGGCTATTGACAAACCTGGGACACTGGCTCCAATTTCCCAGAGCTCTTCAAAGCTCCTGACTGAAATAAATTGTGTTTTCATGGGAGCTCCTCTCTGCTTCAACTTTGTTCTTATTGAGCTGTGGGATCTATTTCCAGGCAGGCTCCTGGGCTAACCAGAGCAGGAGCTTTTTAAAAACTGCCAGCTCATGTTGCTTCAGCTGTAGTACCCAATCCTACCAAAATCCAGCAGAGAGATTTCAACATCCAGAAATCTTTGGCTCCCTGAGGAACACTGCATCCATTTTTGCCTGCTAATGGACACAGACAATTCTACTTTTCATAAGCAGCTCCCCACTGGTGACTGTCTCTCTGGTTTTCCAGGCTTGGAGATCCCTGCATCACTGGGAGAAGAGCCAGACCTCATGGAGAGGCAGTGGAAGCAGAGCAGCCCAGCACTGGGACTGCTCAGCCCATCCTGCTGCTGGCACGCCTGGCACTGACCACACACCATGGGCCTCCTCTGTAAGCCATTCTTAAAATACAGGCCAAATTATTGTCAGAATATTGTCAGAATACTGAATACTAATTGCATAGCCCAGGCTGCTGTTTTCAAAGCGTGTACAGACATTTCTGGGGAAGGTGCATGAATTTAGCACAACTATAAATGACTCTACTAATGAACCCTATCCAATTACACACGCTGAAAGGTAGATCACATAAACTTGGCTTAACCTGGCTTGGGAAAGCCCTCTAATTACCTGGCTTTCAATCAATGCTCTGACATGAATACATAGAAATCTGCTACTTGGTCACTGCAAGTGAAAATAACTGGAGCCTGTCAATTAAGAGCTTATTTTTAAAATTATATTTGTGTTTGTACGAGTCAGACCACAAAGTGTCAAGTTTTCAGAGGACAGCTGGAGAGCTGTGAAAGGTTTTTAATGGACAAAGTGCTTTTAGCTGTTAACAGTAATTATCTAGCACTTTCAAAACGCTTTTCACCAGAGAGCTCCATGTGCCTTGCAAATGATGTCCCCTGAAAGGTAACACAGAGCAGGAAAATGAGCTCTGCAACAGCCATTAAGCTGAGTCACAGAAAGATGCAGTGACTTGGATATGGCCACACAGAGTCAGAGCTGCTGTAGGAGGGCTCCAGTGCAGAGCTCTCATCCTGAGGCCACCAGTGGCCTTTGCTGGAAGCTTGTGTGAGATAAAGGGCAAAGACAAATTTGTCTTCTGCACTTAATTCTGCTGCATCCTGATGAATTCTGCTCCTGCACCAAGCTCTGAAGTCATTGTGTGACTGTGAATGAGTGCAGAGCCAGTGAGCACCATGGGAGACAGCTCTCCAGCCATGCCCCTTCTAGACATGCTCCCTCTGCCCAGCCCCTTCCCTCCCTGCCAGGAGCATTTCCAGCCTTTCCATCCACAGATCACAAGCCCATGGCCTCAAATTTGCACCACTATGTCAGAGGGACTGAGGCAGATTTCTCTGACCTCTCTGCATGCTGGAGACCAGAGCAGAGGACATGGACATCTCTCAGAGCTGTCTCTCCCAGCCCTCCCACACACAACCAGACCATATCATCATACCTTTGCTTAAGGGGGAGTTTCCCAGCCCTTTTTTCCTCCTCCTCCAACCTCCTGCGAGCTTCCTCCAGCTGGGTGAGAGGGTTGGGGGCTGGGTTGGGTGGCATGGTAGGATCTTGGATGAAGGGGTGAGAAGGCTGGACGACGTTTCGGAGCTGGGCGCTGACCCACGGGTGCACCGTCACAGGTCGCTCGATGGAGAGGGGCCGGCCCATGTCGTGGGACAGCTGCTTCTTAGCACCTGAAGAGCTACACACAAACACAAAGGTTTTACATGGACCATTGAGATGCTCTGCACAGGCACACAGTCATTCCCAGATGGACACAGGCACCACTGGGAAGCTCCCCACAGCATGGCTTTCAAGGGAGAGGAGTGCAACATCAAAATCTAAAGATTTTGAGCAAGTCCTGAGACATTAGGGTGAGCAGCCCAACCCTGAAACAAACCCCACAGGTAAGTGTGAGTGCTCCCATACATAAAAATAAATTCAGGAAAAGGCAGCTCGATTTTTTGTGGCATTCTCTCACACGATACCCTCCCCTGCCTATCATGTGCCACATTATTCACCTTGGAACCACAGCAGCAACTTCTAAGATTCTCCTGGGGCTACAACCTCTTGCCATGGCCATGAGTTATCCTTCAGAAACAACAGCCCTCATATCCCCTGAGTGATCCTCAGTCTCCTAAGGGTCTAAACCCTTGTGTGGTGGGTTCTTGCCTTCCCAAGATGTGTGGGAGGAAGGCAGCCTGATGACACATCTCCCTTGTGCAGGGGATGCAACTCAAGAGTTTGGTTATCCATTGCCCCACCAGCCCTTACCCATGGTTTGTTTTCTTATGCCTGCTGATCTCCTTCTCTCCTTCTATGATCCACTGAAGGATCTTCTGGTTTTTCTCCACATCTTCAGGAGATCCTGGCATCTCATAGTTGGCACCATCACTTTTCCCTGAATCGGTCTTCTTAACATTCCTTTTTGAGAGCAGACTTGCTTTCCCACTGCAAGAACAAAGCTTGGGACATTAGTGCTTTGCTTATGCCAACCACTAGAGGGGCAGAGGATGGACACATCTATCTCCAGACATTTTCCACAGCTCCTTGCTCTACCAGAGCTCAAGCCACCTGTGCCACAGTTCAGGTTAAGAGTAAGACTACCTACACCTGGGCACAGCAGCTTCTCTGCCCAACAATCTGTGGGGAGAGGGAGATTCTCCTCTGGCCAAATGAGCCACATCAAGATCTCCTGCCATGAGAAGGGTTAATTCCTCAGCTCTTTGCTCAGAGGAGGAAGTTATCCATTGCCTGTCCATGCCTGACCACTGCTTGAAACCTGGGTTCTTCCTATCACCCTCAGGTTCACTGATACCCCAAAATGACTTGCCATGCCCAGAGTTTGGTTCTCATCCTCAACTGAACAAGGCTTCACCTCATGGTAGAAGATCTCATCCTAGCAGGGTGGGCTACCTCCTAGAGGGAAGCCCAGCCACCTCAACCACCATAGCCAGGGATGCCAGGCAGTAGCAAATGCTCCTGCAGGAACCCCATGACACACATGCCCAGCCAAGCAGCCCCATGCTCAGGAGGCCATGCAGAACTCCACTGTGCTGGTCTGTCATTCCATGAGACTCCCACTGCCCAAATCATCCACCTGCTTTACTGCACAGGACCTTGCTCCTGCATGTTGACTAACAGACAGGAAAAACAACCTGAACATCACAGAGGAGCAGGAGTCCCTTGGATAGCTTTGATGACTTTTTTTGGAAGAAGCCCTGGAGAGGAACTGCTACAGAGCTACAAAGGCAGGGCAAACTGACAACTCTCTGCTTCTCCCAACATGAGCACTATTGGGTATCAAATGCAATTCTGCAGCATCAAGTTCAGTGCAGACTGAAAATAATAATGCTGTTTTCTGCAGGTTGTCATTGGCCCACAGACACAGTCATGGGGGGCTGGGTGAACAGCACACCAGCTGGGTTCAACAAAGAGGCAGAGAAGCCACCACAAGAGACTGCTGGCTGCCAAACAAGACCATTTGAATGCAAATCCTTGTCTTGTGAAGCTTCTAATTCAGGGACTGCCAGGAACTGAGAGTTTGTGCCAGAGGAAGGACAGCTCTGAGTGTGTCCTTTAAATCTCATTAAATATATGCTGTAGCTGCTGCTAGAAGGAAGTCTGGTGTCTAGATGGGGCTTTAGGTTGGTCCAGCATGACCATGCTCATCTCTGTTGAAGCAACAACCCTTTCCCCATACAAACATGATGGATTTAAGTACCTCTCCCTCCTGAAGAGCAGTTTGCTTCAGCTGCCTCTGCACTCCTGACACCCCAAAAAGCTGATCCTGACTGCTGCAGACTCAGCCAACCTGCCTTCACTAACTGTCCCACCCCAGTACACTGCAAGAAGCATCCCAAAGCCTCAGCCCTGGGGAGCCAGACACATTCAGGGTGAGCACAGCTTTCCCCTGTGGCTGCTCCATGCCCATTCCTCACCGTGGTCAGCCCCGAGCTGCACTCCCACCTCTGCAGTCATCCAGTAACAGGACCAGCAAAACCTGCCACAGAAAAGGAGCTCCCCTCTCTCCCTGTAGCATGGGTGGGATGGAGGAGTTCAAATAGCCAAGGAAAGATGGATAGCAGCCTGTAATTCAGCCAAATGGTTTTTCTGGGCAGAGGGTGCACTACCCTGGGGAACATCCCCTTGGGACTGGTTGCAAGGGCAGCACTGCATTGTCCATTGCTTTGCTAGGAAGAGAAAGGAGCCCTTCTGGTAAATGGGTTCAGCCTTCCAACAAACAGGGTGGGGTTTTTTTGTCCTCTCATAAACACCTTAAGAGACCTGTTTCTATTACCCAGACCTTGAGAGACAGCCCCAACATCCAACTCCTGGTGCAAGGAGAAGTAGACCAGCACCTGCAATTTCTATGTATCTCCACTACTTTAAGGAGCAGAAAATCTATATTATAATCAAGGCAAATAAAAGTCTTCGTTAGAGTGTGTCTTTCAGCACCAAATCACAGAAACTAAAAGGACTCTATAAAGGTTATTAGGGCATATCCATTTCTGAAGGGGAAGAGCCCTCAAATGACATCCAGCATAAGCTCTCACAAGAAAAGGCTCAACTGCTGTTTCCCTGACATGCTACAGCCTGCTTATAGAAGAGCTTCCTAAAGAAGCTACAGCTTTGGGAATCCCATTGTATGTTCCTTGACTCACCTGTAGCCTAAAGAGTCCATGGGGACAGGGGCCATGCCCAAGTTTTCACTGTAGTTTCGTGACTTTGTTGCATAGTTATGTGAATCTACATTCCAAGCAAAGCTGTTCTGCACTCGCTGCGTGGCCTCAGCCTCGATCTGCTCTTTTGGTTTCATCATGCTGTGGTGATGGATGTGGTGGTAGACATGTTTATGGTGGTATAAGCCAGGTGCATCCAGTTTCATTCCTGATTTTATTGCGTGCTTGCCATGCCCTGGAGGAATTGTTCCTAGTGTCCCTGGCAGCTTTCCTAAGTGGCCGCTTTCCGGGGACCGTGGCTTAGGAGAGTGACGGCCAGGCCCTGGAGATTGGCAGCCTGGAGTTTTCATCACACGCTGCACGTGCTCATCCAGGATGCTTTCGGGGTTTTCTTCATGGGCATCTCTCATCTGCATCCCAGCACAGCCCATCTCAGCATAACGAGGAGCAAAGTGATGGAAGGCTTGGGCGGAAGGCATCTTGTGGCTCATGACTGAGGGACCAGAAGAGATATCTGCATCCTCACCTTCTTCTTCCTGCAAGAAACACAGGGACAATCAGAGAATTACAGTGGAGTGGTGGAAGGGGTCCCTAGTCCCATCTTTTGCCTGCAGCAGGACTGCTGCTAACTGTTAGGCCTGGCTTAGTCCAGTCAGATCTTCAAAATCTTTAAGATGATGGATATCCAGCAACCCTGTGGAGATCTGTCCCAGACTGACAGGAAATTCCTAATGCTCAAGCCAAGCCTATGCAGTCTGGGTGCCACCAAGCAGAGCAGCTCAGGTCTCTGTACCTGCCTCCTGAGCCGCTACCAGCAATGTTCTCCACACACCACCCAAGGAGCTCTGCCAGGCAGCCCACACATCACAACCAGGTTTACAAACACAGCTGACAAGCTCAACAACCCAACTGCAGCAGGCACAGCCTTACTCCAAGTCTGCTGAAGGTGGTTCTGCAACAACCAGCAGCAGAAACATAACTTACCACAGTGTACCTTCAGCTTCCTACGTGCCTTTGGTAAGGAACTGCTTCAAAGCCCATCAGATAAAGCCCAGAGCTACAGGATATGCAGCAAATCAGTTCTGAGTCAGGTGAGACCAGGGGGGTTTTCTCACCCAAATGACTATTTCACAAGGCAAAGCCAAGAGAAGGCTTGTAACAGGAGGGAGCAAGTGAAGGTCGACAGCTGCATGAATGGTTTTGGAAATCAAGCATTGATTTCTCCAGGGCATGCTAAGGCTGGAGTGAAACACTTCGTGCAGATAAAGAAATGGGTCGGAACTAACTGCTTGTTCTTGCAGTTCACACTGGCCTAGGACATGCTGTTAGTGACTCTTAAGTCCTTGCCAGGAAGAATTAAACTCCTCCATGCTGACAGCCACAGTTTTGATGCTGACGAACTACTTTATGCTCCAACATAAACTCAGGTATTTATGAAGTTTCTTTATTGGAAGTCAGGATTCCTATTTGTTTTAATTACATAAGCAGGATTCCAGTGAGTCCTTTAATCCTGCTCTTTTCCTCCTCTGGCACAGTGAAGAAATCAGTTGCAGCACAGGGTATCTCTGCCCTGCCAGATAAATGCATCTACTGGAAAACACTGACCTCCATCAGCTTTGCCTGTCAGATGCCATCATCCGTCACTTGCAAACCAGCTTCAAAGTCTCAGCTGCCAACCACATAGCAAGAAAGCAAATAACAGACTTCCTCTCAGTGTCACACCTGGGGGGTTCAGACCTGAAGCAGGGACAATGCCAGGCTTTCAAAGTGCCAAAGGCGTGGGTGCTGTAAGCCTGGGGTGTGACACGATGCTGGTGGCTGGAGGGGACACAGCACTTTCTAACAGATCCCTCTGAAGAGCTTCAGAGGCACCTTTCATCTACAGCCACGTGCCACCAGCCCTGGGCACCAAGCTCAGGGAGAAGGCATGGTGAGGATGTGCCGACTACATCCCTGCCACTGAGGAGAGCAGTTTTTAGCAGTTTGTGATACCCTCAGCACTTGGGAGGCTTTAGGAGCTGGTGCCTCTCAGGTTAAACACCAACTGATGTGCAGGGCAGGATCTGACCCTGACACAAGTCCCTGGGGAATGGCAGCATATCCTTTCTGCTCAGCCCAGAACTCTGGCAGTGCTGTCACACCTGAGCAGGGTGGCATGAGAGTGACAACCTATGCTGGTCCACCCAAATGGGTGCCTGGGATTTAGGAAATCCTCTGGCTGCCTAGAACTCCATTTTGTAGGTAATGTGGATTTTTGCTTCAAGACTGAGATCAGGATGGACTAAGGGGAGAAAAGGTTCTCTCAGTTCATGTTGGCTCAGCCCATCTGTGTCACTCAGCAGATCTGGACCCCAGGCAGGACCACAGGCAGGAGCAGTTGCTCTTGGGGTGGCTCTATGGGGACCTGCCTTACCACCCTCAGTCACTGGCCTCAGCCTCACATCAAGTAGGAAACACCCCAACAACAAGACAACAGCAGTGAATGAAGGAATTGGGGTGCTTATCCCAAGCTGCTGTCTTTCCTCAGGAAGGGCAAAGGTTTGAGTCAAGGTTGCAGGAACCAATTCTGCTGAATCTTTTCACTATGCTCAGTCTGCAGTGAAAAAATCAACATATGTGGTGTGAGCTCCAGAGCTGTGTTTTGGGACCTCGCTGTGGTGAGCTGGGCAAGGCCTGGCAATGAGCTGGGCAAAGCTTGGTGGAGATCTGGGCAAGGCCTGGAAATGAACTGGGCAAGGCCTGGAAATGAGCCTGGTGGAGATCTGGGCATAGCTTGACAGTGAGCTGGGCAAGGCCTGGCAAGAAGCTGGGAAGAGTTTTGGCAGAGAGCTCGGCACAATTGTGCAGTGGTGCTGGCACAGCTGGGCAGTGATGTTGGCATAGCCTGGCAGTGATGTTGGCACAGATGGCAGTGATGTTGGCACAGCTGGCAGTGGTGCTGGGACAGTGATCTGGGCGGGCAGGTGACACTCTGGGTGGGCAGGGAGCCCTGCTGCCATCACCACTAGATGGTGCTTTGTTGACATAATATTGTCGAAGCTCCTCCAGCAGCTCCCACAGGCAGCAGCAACCAGAGATGCAGCTCCAACTTTGCTGACTGCTGAGCTATTTTTACTCCCCAGCAAGGCTTCCTTCCCTTTGAATTAGGAGAGGAGAGCTGCACTGATGAGCCACAGGCAGGCGATACCTTGCTGGAAACCTCTTCCTCTGCCTCCCCCCAGTCCCACCCATCAGGCTGCTGCTGGTTGGGAAGAGAAAACAAGGGAAAACAGCTCTGCTAAGCACGAGAGCCTCTTCGATCATCATGCAAATGATTGCCCTCTCTAGTCAGGCAACGTTTTATATTCAAATACTGAGAATCCCAGTGGTAGCTTTGCTTCTCCCTGGCTTATTTTCCTTTTTGTTCAGTTCAGAGTGATCTGTATGATCCAATACTGATCTCTGTGGCAGCAGATTCCATGCATGGACATGAGGCTGAAGTGTCTCAAAAACTAATATGGGAACATGCACATCCTCTAATCCTCTGCCACGTTTCTCAGAATAATTAACGAATTCAGCATTTGCTTTTTTGTAAAGTAGAAACCTGACGGTCTTTTCAGTAAAAGGCATTTGGCTTCAAATCAGATGCCTCCTCTCAATGTTACTGCATGATGTGGCTTTGAAAGGGAACCTGCAGACTGCTCGTTAGGGGGGAGAAAAATTCTTTTCCCCCGGCTTTTGCAAAATATTTCCAGCTTCTCTGTTAGGCTGGTAACTGCCCAGTGTGACTAACGCTCCTGGTTTTCCCTGTGCTGCTGTGCAGTGAGCCATGCAGACCTGGGAAGAGGTTACCCTGCAGTCCTGGTGTTCAGGTCACAGAAAAAAGCCCTGTGATCTATCAGGATTCCAGTTCTCCCTCTTGCTGATACCAGCAGCTCCTGCACCTTAAGTGCTGACCTAAAAAAGCTACAATTGCTTACTCTGACTTTTTCCTGAATGGCTAATGCCAGATGCCAGCCAGTCAATGAAATACATTCTGGAGACAGCAAAGAGGTTTAATATTTAGCATTAGTGGGAGTCTTAGGCTTAAAAATAGATTAAATCACACAAAAATGTGTTTAAACAGACTTAAATATATTCTCTGTAACACAGGTATTTGCTGATTTTATGGTACTGCTACTGGCAGCTTCTTCAAGGAGGCAGAGGGTGGGATAATGTAATTTAGTACAGGTGGAGGCTGCAATGGAGCCATGGGAGGAGGAGGAGGAAGAAAAGTGTTCTAAGACTGTGTTGCAGAAAATGCTGCTGATTACACTGTCTTTGTCTAGAAAGCAATAGTCACCAGACAGGAGAACAGCGCAATTCCAGAAGAACAGGAATCTAATCCCAAAATAGCACCTGGCTGGCCTTTTCTGGCTGGATGCAGAGGTGTAGGGAGTTTGCTGGAAAACACCTGGAGCTGGATGGGACCTTACAGATCCTTCTGCCTTCCTCTGTTCTCTGCATTTGAAATGCAGATGCAGTTTAAAGACAACACTACAACCTACAGCTTTTTCCTGTTTAAAGAGCTACTTGATGAGCATTTTAAAATACTCCAGTGGGGCTGTAGGTTCTTTCCTGAAGCCCCAGAAGCTCAACCTCCCTGAAAGCACATAGCCAGCTAAACCAGGCACCAACACCTCTGCTTTAAGGGAGGGCTGCAGGTTATGGAGCCCAAAGCCTTCACCTCAGAGACACAGCAGCTGGTAACTACAGAACCCCAAAACTCTGGCACACAGGACTGCAGCTACACTGAATTAGTGATGTTGAGTAACACCGTGGTGTCCTCTGGGATCTCTCTATCCCCACCACAAGATGTGCAGGTACCCATGAGATGCAGTGTCTCAGAAGAAAAGCCATGGTGTGAATACTGCTGAACAGGAGTCTCACACAGGTAATGATGACCAGGATGTCACTCTCTCCCTCTTGGAGCCTTTTGTGGAGCTAAAGCCTTGCACATTTCCATGGTTCATCTAACAGATCCTCATGCTCTGGGACCCCAGCAGCACAAGGGCTCACAGCACTCAGTGCCACTGGTTAGGTGTCCCAGTGGAGTCAGTGTGTTTATCTGCCCAGGAGAGATTTTCAATGACACACCCGAACACTTCCAACCTTTCTAGGGTGTGCTAGGCACTGATGGGCAGAACCCTTTTGGTTGTGGTGGGAAGGGCCTGACAGCAGACACAAACACGCCCAAACATAACATCACCTGTAATCTGGTCACCATTTGTGGGGGAAACAGGGATCACACAAAACCTCCCATGGGAAGGTGAACCCATCTTACACAGTCCCCAGGGATTGCTCACAAACTCATGAGAGCCAGGGTGCCAAAGAAGATGATTGAGAGCATCCACAGCCCCTGAGTGATGGCAGAAGTGGGAACTGCTTGGTTCTACCAAGCCATGTTTCAACTACCAGTGCCATGGCTGGTATTTTACACAGGGAGGGAGCACTGGAGCTCACAGAGCCCTGCATGGATGGGGGAACAGCATCATGGAAGCTGCAGGGGCTCCAGGAGCCTTCAGGAGCCCTGTGCCAGCATGGCAGTGGAGCAGGGAACTGGCCACCCCAGCTGCTTCCACAGCAGCTGAAAGCTCCCTGTGGCACAGGGTAAGCAGAGTGCCAGGCTGGCAGCGGAGATAAGAAGGTCACTGACCGCTCGAACGCGTTTGAGGCGCTCCTCCAACTTCTCCTCTGCTTCACGTTCCTTCTGTACTTCCTCCAAACGGTTGATCAGCTCCGCAGCAAACTTCTCTGGTTCCACGTGGATATCCTTTGGCATTCGGTAGGTACGCTGCAGGGAGAGCACAGCATGGCTTAGCAAAGCATGAATGAAAAATCCCACGTTTCTCTGGGAGCCTTTGATAACTGGAAATGCCGGTCGTTCCGCTGGGAGCTGGGGGAGGACAGCCTGGCAGGCACTCAGGTGCAGCTCAGGATCTGGGGGCTGGAGGCTGAGCCACCACCTCCACGAGTTCCTCAGCTGGCACCAGCTCCACACACCGCCCCATCTAAGGGAAAGGTTTTCTGGAGCTGCGATTCAAAAAGCTCTTTTGGCACCAAATTCCACTCAGGGATGGAAGTGCTTGCTTTTCTCCCAACATGGTCAACAGGAATATCCTGGTCTCAAAGGGTGGCAAAAGGATGTACAGACCTTTCAACCTCTTAAACCACCTGTTTATAGCAGTTATGCTTTCAGTTTGGTAGAAGGGAGGACTCTGATGCACAATTACTCAGTTTATCCCAGGAGGATCAGTGTGTGCCAGTCAATCTCTGCAAATCTAGCCCCACAGCCCAAGGTCCCAATTCCCACAAAGCATCCTCTCTTGCTGGAGGATGCTATGGGACTGCATCTCAGTTTTTCAGAGCTGTGCAATGATTCCCTGCTTGCTTTATCAATACAGCACTCTTACAAGCACAGAGGTGCCATTTTTCTGCCTGCTCTGGGTGAATAAATGAATATTTATGGCAGTTCAAGGACATTCTTGATTCCTTCTGAGTTCCTTGGTTCCTAAATTCCTGGGTTCTGGGATAAGAAGTTCGCGTAGTATAAGTATAAAGCTATCAGCTGCTGCATTTTCCCCCTCATTTTTATCCTTTCTGTATTATTTTTTTTTAATAGTAGAAAAAGTAAAATGACGCAGCAGAGATAAAAATTTAATTTGGAGGAAAAATAGTTGGAAATTCAACAGCACAAAACTCTGCATTCAAATATTTCAATACTAACATGAGAGAAATATACACTCTATAGGACCAGAGACAAAATTAAATGTGAAGATGTGAGATAATTCATAGCAAAAGAACAAATGCAGCATCAGAAGCAGACATTGAGCTTGAAAACTTTAAAGGAGGATGAGAGACCACCCGAATTTATCCCAGGCCAGCCAGAAGATCAAAGCAGAACACTAAAATGCTGCTTTGCCTCAAAACCTGACAAAAGTATGCAAATCACATTGGCTTTTCTGTCTCTGCCAGCTGGAAGGCAGAGAAGAAAACCAGAGGCAGTAAGAACCCACTGATGGCACCGAGGAGCTGAAGACTCTTTCCTGATGCCCCAGTTGGGTTGCAGAGGTCCCAGTTAAAGCACTGCTTATTTTGTTTGCCAGGAGGGATGGGTCTTCCTGAGCCTGCCAGCAAATGTCAATCCCAGTGATCTATCTGAGCTGGGAACAGCTCCAACCAACCATTCCCTTCATCCCTGCAGCCACCGGAGAGGGCACAACATGTGGGAGGTGATGTCACCACCCTGGGATGACATCTTTAGTGCCACTGGGACTGCCAGCCCTGCAAACCAATGGCCTGTATCACAAAAGACTAAACTGCAAAAAAAGATTTTTATCAACAAAAACGACGTTTAGTCTTGAAATATTGGCAGAGGGGCCAAAGTAGCATGCTTCACCTTTGTGTAATCCAGAAATGGGCTCCAGATGTGCTCCAGCACAGGGAAGATGTGGAAGAGCTGGTTTCTGCTCTGTTACTCCCTGAGGAGCTTCTCAGGATGTCTCCCTGCCCCCCTGCATAGCCCTGGGAAGCACCTCTGGCTAAGGGATCCTGCTTCCTTCAGAAAGCCCAGCCCTGTCACCACCACCACCATCCTTCCTTGTGAGGCCACGCCAATGATTCCCAAGGAGGGAATTCTCTCCCTTGCCTGACAAGTCCCAACCTGCTGGGTGACATGTTCCCTCCCTCCTGCCACCTCAGAATGCCAACTCTCCCTGCAGTTGTTTATAGATGGCAGCACCAAGCCCTGCTCCGTTAGACACTTAATGAGCCTAACAAGAGGCAGCTCAGAGCTCAGCACTTACGGTGTTTGGTCTCCCTGGTACAGCTACCACAGAAAAATACAATTGGGAAAGAATTACCCCTTGTTTTCCTAGCCTTTGATGCAGGGCAGCATCCCAAACCCAAACCAAAGCCTCTCCTGAACCTGTGGTAGCAGTCGGTGCAAGGGTTGAGGTTTGCTAACCTGAGTGTCCGAGTCCTGTCACAATGAGATAGTTCCCTGCAGGCCCAGCAATGCTGAGGATCCCAAGATATTTGGAATCACTGCTCTATCCAGAGAACTCAAAATAAGATTATTCTGGGTCTTTTACATCTAATACCCCAGCATGTTTATCCATAGTCTCTCAAAGTCTGGAGGTGACTGAAACTCCAGAAATTACAATAACTGAACCCAAGAATCTTTAGGATGAACTTGTTTTCTTCTCTCTTTGAAAAACTGTTGCATCTGCAAAACCCATTGCCCTCTCCTTGGAGCTTCCCACTCAGCAGAACAGCTTGCAGAGGGCCTCAGCAGTCTGTTTAAAGGTGCAGGATGCAGCCCCCTCTGCAAAGGTCTCCCTGAGCATCCCAGATCAGTGCAACTGAAATAAACCTCACTTCACCTCATGGATACCAGTTGCGCACACCCTATGATGTCCTGGTGGGTACCTGTAAGGGTAACTCAGAGAGCTGGTGAGCAGGATGATGCTCTGAACATCATCACATGTCTGACTTTAGCTCAAAGGATGAGCTACACAGACTTCCCCAAAACTAACAGCATTGCAGAATAATGAATGCAAATTCCCTGTGCTGAAACAATACAGATAACTGCTGAGGGCTCTCTCTGCCTCCCTAGACAGCAAACACGGATTGCACTGACCTGGTTCAAAAGGCTTAAGACAACAAAGTGTTTGAAGCCTTTATCAAATGATGGGCCTGACTTCAGAAGGGAGACAGGGGAAATACGCTCCATCAAAGACCAGCCAGACTGAGCCTGTATCCAGAGCAAGATCCTTCAGGGCTTTAGGATTTTGAACCTGCCCCCAGCTTCCCATGGGCATACAAAGTACTGTCGAGGGAGTTGTAAATAAGCTGCTTATTGTTCTGAAATCAGAAGAGCTCCAAATGCTTTTGTTCCAAGTAAAGGGTGCAGCACTGTCCAAGAGCTGTCTGGTTTTTGAGGATCCAGCCCTTCAGTCTGGGCCAGAATGAGGTCTCTGGACATTCCACATCAACAATTCAGAAAGGAAGTGCTTCATTTTAAAGTATTGTTTAATCTAATGTTTTATTTAATTACCTATCTACTTTTATTTAATGGCCCTAGTTAGACATGCCTGTCCAGAACCACACCGCTCCGAGTTGGGGAGGCTGCAGAGGACAACAGACAGGAGGCTGAATGCCAGATGGATTGGGAAAAACAGAAATTGCTTCAATTGGTCTAGATGGAGCAATCTTTCCTAGTGACAGCTCTGAAGAAGGATTTATCACCAGAACATTGTCCTTGACACATGAAGTGTCTGAAGCTCTGGTACATTTGTGAAGAAGCAGCCTGCTAAGAACATGTGAGACACACAAGTTCTCCAGTACTTCCATTAGGCAGTTGCTCTGATGTTTTCCCCTTCTTTTCTTGGAGCTGATGGAGTGGGAATTCCATGGATTTTGCTCCATGAGGCAGATACAGCTCTTGGGTTTTGATGGATTTCACCTTCCCTGAGAAACACAGGTTTAAGGACCAAGCTGCACATCAGAGCACACCGGCATCCGAAACGTGAAAAGGCTGAAAGGGAAGAATCTCACTGCAGTTTGCAGGTTCCCCTTGGGAAGCATCAGCCTTGACTGCTTTAAGATGAAACAGGAAGTTTTTCAACATTACAATGGGCAGAGGTTCCCTAAGCAGCTCCAGGGATCTGTGGTTTGGGTTGAATTGTTTCTGACAGATGTGACTGGGCCAAAGAATTCTGTGCTGGTAAATCTCCCGCTTCTACAAGAGGTTTGATGCCTCCATGATGCCTGAGGGGCTGTTGTTAGATCACAAGTCAGTCTTGGAAATGAAAGGAAGATGACAGGCTAGAGAAGCCAAGAGAAAAGAACTTCTGAACCTCCATGTTTCTTAGATTAATGCATTCCTCTGTGACATAAATTTTTAACAGATAAATGGTGTTTCCATACCAGAAACACTTGTGGTAGAGCTCACAGATAGCTGGGTTTCAGCATCCAGTTCAGCAGCATTCAGGGATTAGCAAGGAGTCCTGCTGCAGCAAGGCGTTTGAGGAAAATGGCACAAAACAGCTGATGAGAATTCTGAGCAGGTTCCCAACTCACAGGAGCAGAAAGCTCATTTAGCTGCAGTTATTTAGGCAGCACGAGACCAGGCTCCTCCTGTGCACTCCTCACTTGTACAGCACAGCACAGGGGTCACTCACAAGCTTCTGTTCCAGTCAGGAACACCATGGAAGCCACCTTGCAGCATCCTTGATTGTGAAGCAGGACACGAGAGCTCCCGCCCAGTGATCAAGGTACAGCAAGAACATCACACAATGGCTTCTTTATGCAGTTAAACAAACCAACAAAACACCAGGTCTTAATGCTTGAGGTTGGATTTTTCTGAATTTGCTGTGGAAAAAGAGGATCTCCCATCCTTTCCTGGGAACGGATGAATGCCAGAGCCAGGTACAGCCCTGCGTGCTCTGGGCTTTCTCCCTTTCTTTAGGAACTTGCTTGCTCTTTCCTTCCTTGATGCTCCAAGACTATGCTCAAATCCAAGAGAGAGATGGAAAACCACATGAAAGCAACACTCACTCTCTGTGTAGTGTGTTCCTGCCAGAGGCACAAACCAGAGGTCTCCCTGCTTGCTGGAGATCCTCCCCCACTGCATTCCTGGGCAGAGCGCCACTTCACAGAACACAACTTTTCCAAACTTAGAGCACTGGTGACTGGCTAAGTGTGGAAGATGTGAGCTGCTAAGTGTGGAAGATGCAGATCAGGGCCATCCACACATATCCTGCTGCTGAGGAGGGTGTTCCACATAGCTAGCACACGCTGTCACTACTTGGAGGCAGCACGGCTGCTGGGACCAGCGGGCAGCCTCCTCTGAACATATAATCACTGCAGTTTATAGCTTCTGGACTTAACTACAAGTGCTGCTATTAAAAGCAATATAAGTCCTTTCAAATTTTGCATAATAGCCCCATAACTCATTTGTCAGGGAACGGGAAGGTCTGTAAAGGACTTCTGAAATGACTTTCGGAAGTAGGAGGCTCCCTATTATCAGTAGGAAAACATGCTGTGCATTCTGCAGGCACTATCAGCATGGACTCTGGCTATGCTGGAGATAGGAGTCCATAAAGACCTTCACTCAAAGGTTGTGATTTCATCACTGCCACACATTTGGAAGCAACTCACCCCAGGTCCAGCCTGATTAAGCCGGGGTGGCAGGATAGCCCAACCACTGGCTTCGGAAAGCAACATTTGAAGAAACTTGCATGGCTCCTTGCTAATTTGGGCTGTTTAATTCAAAGAGTGTGCAGTTAGAGCTGAATTTTAAAGAGTAACTTTATAACATTTCACACTGGTGTTGTCAAAACACATTGTCTAATTACCTTCTCCTTTCTTGGCTGATTGATAAGCAAGGGCAGAGCAGTGCCTCTCTGAAGTCGATGCCAATTCTGCGTCAGTAATTGGCTGGCAGGAGGTGCCAGAGTGTCTGAAATAAACTTTTATTCCCTGCAGAAAGACTAGAACTAACTCAACTTCTCAGTCCTCGGCTCCCATATAAATATATGTCAAGATGCCTTTTCCCCTAGGACTTAAACAGTGGATGTTTCACAAAAAAATCCTTGTGGAGCGTCTATGTGTAGTTTAGGAGGAATATGTAATTCTAAAAGATTGTGTAGGTAAGTAGGATAATATAAAAATTTATAAGCAGCAGGTGGGCAATTTAAACCTTGTTTTTTATCCCATTTTTAAAGCTGGTTTCCAAAAAGGTCGATAAAATTTAATGCTAAGTAAAACTAATTAGCCTGCAAGGAACTGCTGCTGGAATGACACTTATTCAGTTCAACAAAAGAAATGTTTGGCAGATGGAAGTTCGTTAAAGTAGAGCTCACTATACATATTTAATGCTCCATACTCTGAGTTTATAACCTGCAGTTCATAGAGGCATTGCCAGTGCACACCATCAACAGAAAGCCACTATTATTTTTATCCAAAAGGTAAAGCCACTGACAAGCTTTGAAGTTGGAGAATATTCAGTCAGTAGTTCCCACTGTTGGGGAACAGCAACAACAATAACAACAAAAAATAAAGGCCAAGCTTTCAAACTTCAACTCTAACAAAGCCATGCTTACAGTAAAAACGGCATCAAGTGAAATAAAAAGGCACCCAGCCAGCCTTTTCAACAGCAACCACACTGTGAAAGCAACTGTGTGAAAAGAGAGGTGACTGAGCTAGGATGGCTGTGAGCGTCCACAGCCAGGGCTTTTATTGTCAACCCAGTGATCAAAGCACAGGAGACCCTCTTAAATCTAAGGAAAATAATCTAATTTAAAAGGCAAAACAAAGAGTGGTGGTTTTGGTGTGGGTTTTTTCTTTTAAATCAGATTAAAACAAGGGTGTATTTCTGCTGGTATTGTGCTGCTTTGAGCAGGCAGGATGGGAACAGCTGCATCAAGTTTGAAGGCACTTCTGGAAAAAACAGATGGAGGCTTTTTCTCTCCCTATTTGATTTGTGCTGAAGTCCAGCTGTCCAAAGGGGAAAGAAGTACCTTTATTCCCTACTAGATATTAAATGTCACCTGTAACTTCTCAGAAAAAGAAAACAATAATAAGCAGAGCTGCAGATGGTGATGCAGAGCCCTAGCATTTGTGTTCATCTTCCAGAGGCTGTTTGCTTACCTGAAGCAACCAAAGAGACAGTGTTGGATAAATGAAATACTTACTCCTGCACCTTTTTTTTTTCCCCTGCCTTGTGTCCCCAGGTGAGCTTTGCTGAGTCCTTGAGAACAGGTTACAGCTCCTTTGGCTGCTCAGTGCAGAAATACTGCTGGGGACCACTGCACTTCTCCCCAGCTGACCTTGGCTGAGAACTGCATCAGCCTCCATGTCCAACAGCCTCCTACACCTTCCACAAACACTTCCAGGTCACCCGAGGGCATGGGACTGCTTGCAGATAAATGCCAGCTTCCATTCTTACCCAGGAGAAACAATCACTGACTGAACGGATAAGAAAAATTCTGTATTTTGGGCAGCCCTGAATGGTGAGTTTGGCAGAAGGTTCCAAGCCTTTTTTAGCACAATGTGTGTCATCCTAAAGCACCCCCAAGCAAATACAGCACTAAGAGGGATTAAACTCAGGCACAAGCAGAGCAACTGTCTGCTAGGCATCTCACATATTTTGCATATTTACCCCTGGGAAGGAGATAGTGCTACTTACAGGAATGTGAGGTAGTGGCACGCGTCCATTTGCTTTGGCACTTTCTTGCATCTCTCTGCGATGCTGCTTTCGGAGTCTGTATGGTGGGATCCCATCTCTGCCAGAATAAAACACCAACATGCCCTGTTTTAGTGCCTTTCTCTGACATGTTATGTTCGTTCAAGCCTTGCTGACACAGAGTGGCTGGTAGGAAACCCCTTCCCATTTGCATGCCCAGAGTAAGAGGGACCCATTCAGGGAATGATGCTCACACAGGGCCCCGAACCAAAAAAGCTCAAGCATGGGGGTCCAGGAGGACTTACACAGCATCCACCAGGAGCAGAGCGAGGCAGGGCTCCTGTGGCTGCTGCTCAAGGCAGAGGGCAGGGAGAAGGACTTGGACTGCATCCTGGTACCTTTTATAGTTGGTTGCTTTCTGTAAAGAGCCTGTAACGTACACATTAAACCACTGGGCAGGCTAAGAGAGGGAGGAGAAGGAGGAGTGGGAGCTCAGTGAGCATCTAATCCAAGGGGAACTCAGTCAGGGAACAAGGTATATATTTTTAAGAACGTGACAGCTGCTCAAATGGCTTATCAAAGCAAGGGGTATAGGCTCCACTGCTCCCAAGGGGATCTCTAGCTCAGTCTGAAATTATGGGCTTGGAGTTGCTGGAGGGAAGAACCAGGAACCAGCCCCCTCCCCAGAGGAGGCTGGATGAGGTTAGCAAGGGATGTCGTGGGCAGTCACATCCAAGTGAACCAGCTCTGCTTGGCTTTGTGCCTGTGCTGAAAGAGGTGGTGACAGAGGTCTCTGCAGAGGAAGGAGACATTGGTGGGCACAATCCTTGGTACAGAGGGGTCAGTGGGTCAGAGGCACCAGGCTTTGCTAAGCAGTCCAAACGGCAAAGCATCACTGCCTAAGTGTGACTTCAGACAAAGAAAGGAAACACATTTTTGTTCTCACCATTGCCACCACCCTGCTCACACCCAGGGCCCAGGAGAAGATGAGTGAGTGGAGCCCAGTTATGCAAGGACACAGACCCACTTCCTGGTAACCTTGTGTTACTTGGGGAAAATCAACAAATGCAAGAACAAATGCCAGCCCAGAGCTTGGCAATTTGGAGCTTTTTCATTTTACACATTTCCCTGATTCAGTTAAGGTAACTGCTTGGGAGGGCCATGCAAAGCCACAGAAGTGGGTGGAAATGAATGGAAGGATTTGGTTTGTCTCAGCTACCAAGTAATTTCCAGGCACATCTTCTACCAAGCCTGCACCCCTCTGAGCTGTGAAAACGAGCCAGTCCTGACACATCTCACAACACAAGATGTTTGCACAGGACAAATGTCCTTAACACCTATCCCCCTCCCCAGCTGCTTCTCCAGAACATAAACCAAACAGTTTCACCCACAGATTTTTAAAGTCAAGGTGCCATTTGGCAAAAGAAAGATGATTTACTGCGGTGTTTTGCCTGCAAACCTCCTGAATTTCAAGCACTAGCCTTTGTGAAGATGGCCACCATCGTGCTGGCTGCCCTGCTGGCTCCCTGGAAACTTGAGTGTGGGCAGAATCACCACCAACCTACATCAAAAGAATCTAATTTCATGCAGTAACCAAACCATTCAAAATGAAACACCATTAAAATAAAATAAAATGAACCCCATGATTAATGACAAGTGCTTTTTAGCAGAATACAAACAAGGGAACAGAAAATGAGCCAGGCTAATTACAGCTCTGGCAAGTGCCTGCAGGTAATGCAGGAGGAGGAAGAGTGTGCTGGGAGCATCATTTCTGCTCTGCCTGCAGTGACACAGCTTGGGAGCAGGACAACTTCCTCACATTGCTGTACAGGGATCATAACAGTGCTCATTAGATGGCTTAATTTTCTTTAATGATGAGAATCACAACGGTTAAAGAGTTTCACTGCACTGTGACACGGCCATTTCTAGACTGGATGATAACAAAACAACTGCAACTTTATTTTTCAGAGGGAAAAATAAAAAACCTGGGGGATTATTTTAGCCATCGCTGGTTGGCATCAATAGTCAACATTTCAGCTTAACCAGCGCACAAAACCTGGGTGCCAGAACACAACTTGCACACTAAAGCCACACGGCCATTCGCAGGGAACGCGGCATTATGTTAGAAAGTGCAATTTTTCTTTCTTTCTCTCTCTCTCTTTTTTTTTTTAATTCTCCCCAGCAGCAGTCCCAGCGGAAAGAGCGACTTTTGTTCCCAGCACAGTAGCGAAAGGCTGATAATGGCCTCTAATCTATCCGGCTTCAAACACATGTTCAGCCCCGCTGTGCTGCCTTTGATGTCATTTTAACTAGATTCCCCAATGCCACCTCTGAACTTGGAACATTCCTTCGTTCAATGTACTGTGCCAACTCAACCAGAGGAAGCAAATTCAAAGATAAGCACTTTAATTTTATCCCAACAAAACCTTATTCAATAGATGGGGGGAAAGCAAGGAAAACCAATACCGTACTTTTGTTTTCCTTTTGTCAGGTAGCTTGCTTTGAGATATTTTCAATAGATAGAGAAATAATATATATATATATATATGAAAAAAGATTAAACTATTTTTTACAGCACATCTACTTTTAAAATAAAACTTTCCCAAACTGTTTTTCCTTGTTTCATATCATGATTTTCTTTAGCACCAGAAAGCTCAATGCTGAAATGCAACAAGGGAAGAAGAGTGTTTCTACTGTTTATTTAATGATAATGCAACGAGTTTACTGCTTGGGAAATGTGGAGGCTTCCTCTCCTCTCCAAACTGCAAGACCTGCAGGAGCCTCCAGTGAGCAGTTGTTTGGCTGTGGCTCTGCAGTTGGATTCTTCTGACAAGAGGTGTCTTTGCTCCTCAGAGCTTCAAACCCAACCCATTATGCCTAACACATTGGAAATCATCATTTGGGATGGATCTTTTAAATTAAAAAGCTGCTGAACTTGTTTAAATATAGGAAAACTTGGGGTAACTCTGGATCACTAGCCTTAGGAAAGACAGGAAACAAATACACAGCCAACCTGGTATTTTCTACCAATTACTCTTATCAAAGCACCTCTGTCACAAGAGACTTTTCTTACATAAAGAAGCATGATAGGAAAATCACCAGGCATTTTGGTTAAGGGCCAGTCATCCAAAGAATAGCATTTAATCTGCAAGACTTTTTGAAGGAATAACCACTGTCCTAAACCTCTTTGTTCAGGGAATTGGCCATCCCTGCTCTGGAACAGGTTTGACTGGAATTGGGGAAGAAGGAGCATCCCTCTGGCCAAGCCCACGGGCACCAAGGGCTTCCCAAGTGCCTGAGGGAAGGCAAAGCTGTCTCCCAACTAAGATAAGCCAGGACACCTGATAAGAATAAGACACAGAGGAAGGAGTATTGTTCAGCTGGAGCACAACAGTGGGCTGAAGAGGAGACATTACCTCCTGTTTAATATGTAAGCTCTTGAAGAAGTCAAAATAGATATGGACCTAATGTGTTTCTGCACCCAAATTGGAACATCACATGGAGATTTGATGGTTTCAGCTGCTGCCTGCTGCCTTCCTACCTACAGTTGCCTTAACTTGCCTCAAGCATCTCTGTTGTGACAACCCCTCCCACTCACAGATTCACCTCCTCCACTTGGGAAGATGCTATCCCCAAGAAGGGTTATCTGAGACAGCAAGAGCAGTTCAGGACTGTGCTGGAAATGCTGCTGCAAGTCTGAGGCAGGCTCTGAGCAGCCCACGGGGCAGGCAGAGCCCCAGATCCCTGACTTACCACTGACCCTGCACTGAACATGAGCAGTGAGTGACTCGGCCCCACCTGTGGCCGCGGCATTGCCGGGCCAGTGCTCGCCAGAGCCTCTCACCGTGTCCTCCCCAGACCTTGCCTCCACACAAACCAGCTAAAACAACACAGCTGCCCTGCTGATTATAAAAACAGGTTTCAGCAGAGAGGACCAGAGCTGTTTTGCCCACAAGGGCAGAGGAATTCCTATGACACAGGAAGACTGAAAAATAATCAGCAGAGCACAGGCATTTAAGAGCAATGTTTTTCAAGCCACTCAAAAAGCCAACTACTCCAAAAACAGGGACTGATAACATACTCATTATATAAATTCAAACCATTACAATAATATTTAACAGTACTTGGAAAGACATCCTGTTGAAAGCTGCCCTTTTACGTAAGTGTGCTTGTAACATCAGAGTTTTACAATCTGTTTGATGAGCTGGCTGCTCCCAAAAAATCGCTTCAGCTCAGGAGCTGAGATAGGCAGAGCATCGCTCAGGTCTTTGCTAGAGGCTTTGCATGCAGCCACTTCCAAACTCCATGTTGCTGGGATCAATCCAACATCAGAGCTTGGGAGGGAACTGGTGCAGCAAATGCTCTGTGCCTGCCTTCTCCACTGGCTTGAGCTGGCCAGCACTGAACATGATGCTTTGCTCTCCTGGTTTATTTGCATTCCTCAGTTCGCCAATATTTGCATCCCTATTGTCCAGACACATCTTCCTCTGATGGAGAGTCTAATGGAGGTTTGTGCCTTGGATCACACCTCGTTCATGTGCTGCCTTGGAGCAAAAGCCAGATTTCTTCATTATTGAGCGTGACTGCTGTGTGTAAACAGCACACAGAGGGAAGAACCTCGCTCATCAGCAAATGAGGCTTTTATTGCCATTTTCCTCAGAGGAGGCCTAAATTCAAAGCACTGACACATGTAAGTCTTGTCAAGCAGCAGGAGTCCCTTCTTTAACTTCATCTGGTTGTTCTTCATTTTTGCTGCCTTGAGCAATTCTGCAAAAATTCCTTTGAAACTCGGGAGGCAGATAGGTTCAGCAGTGCCATGTAAATTCCAAGTAAAATCTGGTGCTGGAGTTTTAAAGCATGTAATGGAGAGCAAGTGTTGAAAACAGACAGAGTCTGTGTAAGCCAAAGGTCAAGGTTGTACATCCAGAATGCCAATTTTGGATTCTGCAGGCATCCAATTTGAGAGGCATGGAAAGAAAGGTTCACCTTTATGAAGTCCAACACTTACTTAAAATGAACCACTAGGATTAGGTTAGTTATTAGCAGAAGGCAGTGCACATCTTGGTGGTAATTAAAGTCCTAGAAGCAACCTGTGGTGGGCATAGGAGGGATAAAATGCCTAAAGGAAAAAGGAGCATAGGATGGCCAGTAAGAAAATATTCTGACTGTGAAAAAAACAAACTGTGGCTATTGAAATAAAAATTAAGGAGGATGAAGAACTCTGGCATAAATGATCACTATTTATCACAGGTATAACCATCAGTGCAGCCCCATGAGGCCGCTGGACCAGTGGGAGAGGAAGTGCTAAAAGCTAATTAATTTTGAAGAGTTCTTACATCTGTCTCTCCTGATAACAAGTTACATGACTCCTGCTAGCTTCAGAGCACTCCTCCATATAAATTGATGAATATTAAGAATTGCAGGAGGATGTGGCAGAGCAGCTGGATTTGTATCAAATGGAGCCTTTAATTAGTGGTTGTCTACAGGGTTTGGTCCTGGAGGCATCCTCCTCCTCCTCCCAGGCCCCTTTGGCCAAGGTCTGCCTCCTGTGTTTTACAACATGATGTGGATAATGTGCAAACAGCTGGTGTCAGAGTGCAGAATGGACTCACAGCTGCTCCTACGTGGCCCTAAGCCTCTGTGGAGCCAGATGAGCAAGCTCAGGCAGCGTGACCACCACAGACACAGAAACCCCTGTGTCACTGTATGAACTCTGGGTAGGTGGGGAACTATGGCAGCACCCATTAACAGCATCCATGGCACAGGCTGGAAAGTGTCTCCAACAAGGTGTGACAGCTCCTGACACTCATAGTGACACTAAACGAGCCTCTTGGAGGACTCTGTGTTTACAGCACTGCCATTAATAAAATCTTCTCCTAATTCTGTAAACCTGTCATCTCTTGCCTGAAGAATCAAAGGGTTTCTACTCTACAGAAAGACACTTTGCATTTGCACTACTAAAAACCAGACCAAACAGTGAATATTTTTCCCCAAATCCTTTTTTTTCTATCACAGAGATGCAGTCACAACGAAATCTCATAGCCCTTTTTTCTTTCTTTGCAGACCAGCTTTAAGGAAGGCATCTCATGGGTGAGATACAGGGTGCTGTCATGAGAGACAGAAAGGGGAAAATATATTTGGCTGACGCTTATCAGCACAAGTTGTGTTAAAGTGCAGTAGTCGTAGGCAGCAGACAAACTAGAACTGGTCAGTCACCAATCCTACTGCAGAGCCATGACAGACTGAGCTGTTATTCCCTCTGCTGTGCTGTGTCCAGTTCTGAGTTCCTCAGGACAAGAGAGACATAGAGCTCCTGGAGTGAGTCCAGTGGAGGGCAACAAAGGGACTGGAGCATCTCTTAAGAGGACAGGCTGAGGGGACTGGGCCTGTTTAGACTCAAGAAGAGAGAAAGGACCTCATCAATGGCCATCATCTGCAGGGAGGTTTCAGAAGATGGACCAGGCTCTGCTCTATGGTGCCCAGCAACAGGACAAGAGGCAATGGGCAGAACCTGATGCCCAGGAAGTTCCACCTGAACATGAAGAACTTCTTCCCTCTGCAGTGACCGAGCACTGGGACAGATTGTCCAGAGAGGCTGTGGAGTCTCCCTCACTGGAGATATTTCAGACCCATCTGGAGACAATTCTGTGAAATCTGCTCTAGGATGACCCTGCTTGAGCAGACAGGTTGGACCAGATAACCCACTGTGGTCTCTTCCAACCTGACCCATTCCGTGTTTCTGAGAATTTGGCAGCATAAAATCTCAAGAGAAATACCCAGGTAAGTAGAAGGCTCTGTCTAACATTCAGAAGATAAATGTATCACAAATCAGTTACTACAAAGTTATCCAACATTACCAATTCTTACACTTGGCTTAAGGAACACTGCAGAAACTCTGACTGAACACCATTTATTTTAGATCACTCAAAAGTACTTTATGCTGCAAATGTTCACAAGACTGGCAAGGCTGAGTAGCCTGCACAGTGACAAAGTAACTCAAAGAAAGTGAGAATAATCTTGACCATGGTGTGTTCAGACACCCCCCAGCCCCAGCTGTGACCAAGCCTCTCTCCCAGAGAGCAGCACTGCTGAGCACACAGGTGGCTGTCCCAGGCTGGAGTTACTTACACACTGCTGTCTGTCAGTGACATAGTGTCGGCGTCGCTGGACATGCTCTGCTGCTCGCTGTCGTTGGCACTGGTGGCTGGTGCCAAAGCATAGCCCGTGTTGACATAGTAGGGGTTAACAGGCTCTCTCCACGACCCATGTCTGTGAGAGAAAATTAAGAGTCAAGTTAGAAAGACACAACCTTGAGCATGCTCTGCATCACCAGGCAGGACTCTGCTTGGAGCCCCAGCCTCAACAACGGGCTACAGAATAAGCTGTGCTCATACTAAGTTGCACTGACACAGCCATGAAGAATTTGAGTCATAACTGGAAGAAAAAAGGAATTAATGGAGTAATGAAGATGATATTGTTAGACATTAGGGAGGGAATGAGACTGTATGGAAAAAGTCCTGTTTCCATCAGGGTTTATGGAGTGCATAGGCTAGCTGCTTAGGATTGCCATTCTATGAGCAGCTAAAAGCAATACCTAGACAGTATAACAGCATTTTTCTTAGTCAAAATAGACTTCTGCTCTTCCAACAGGAAGAGCTTACCCATACTATGCTTACTTTAATATCCCTCTTTATTCAAACATGTTTGTAGAGGGAAGGAGGTGAAGCAAGAAACAGCTGTTGTTCATAGCACAGTACCTAAAACTGACCACCAGTGTTGCACTGACGTACATTGGACACTTGGAAATTCCACCAGGAAGGACCACCTAATCACATTAATCACACCAGCTTTTCCAGTGGACAATCTGCTCAGGGATCTATGAAGGCTGGTTTGTACATAACCTTGTTATTCATGCCTTGTTATTCAAGTACACATGCAGGCCAGCCTCCTTCTCTTCAGCAAAAGTTGTCAGGAAGGGAGGCTGCCTGCAGAGGCTAACCTGGGAAATGAGTTCCTTGCTCAGGAAGAGACCTGACAGTGAAGCAGCCTGTGAACCAAGCAGGCATGAATTCCTTCATGCTGACTCTGCCACCAGCATAGAAAAGCCACTGCTGCCAACGTGCCTCCAGCTCTGCCACCCTGCAGGACAGACAGGCCATGCAGGCATCTTGTTCTCCTGCAAGCCATTTTGTTATGTGCCAGAAGAAGGAACGAGCTGAAATGTTCACATATACCAAAGAGCACTTAATCCCCTGCTCTCCTTGCCTGCCCCTCTGCATGAAGAGCAGCATTTTTAAGGTATCTTGAAGTTGATGAATTCCTGGGTTTTCCAAGCTCTGAAAATCAGAGTCCTGTTTCAGTTCAGATCACAAAGCTCATCAGTATCATCAGTACTTTATTTAGTAACTCAGTAATTGGCACCTGGTGGATGTGATTTGCAATAGGCCCTGTGCAAACATCTCCATGAAGGGCACATCATGCAACCTGTCCACTTTCCTGTTCTGCCAAGAAAAGTGATTCTGGTTCTACTGCAGTGGTTAAAGTCCTACAGACAACAGAAAACAGCCCCTGCCCCAACGTGCTTACATTCAGACAAGACAAGGAAACCCATGAGAAACACACAGATGGAGGGACCAGAGATGAGGAAGACACCAGCAAAGGGTAAAGCTGACAGTTTGTGTAAATTTGTATGGAGTACAAGTGCAGGACAGGCACTGCATGACCTGGGACTGGCAGAAAGCCCATTTAAAGCAGAGGTTTTCAGATGCTATTATGTAAAATATGGTACACTGTGTACCAGGATGGAAGCATCACCAAAGTATTTTAGAATCTGAAGTGGGCAGGGTTACAGCCTTCAGTGAATGCACTGCTCACCCAGCTCCTATTCACCTGCCCTTTGGGTCCTCAGGCACACAACCTATCTCCCTTATAATTCAAGGGGTAATGGATATTCACTGGTCACTAGGAAAAATCATATTGTTTCAGGTCCATTATGGGGTCAGTTATAAACAAATTACTCTCCTGCTCACAGAAAGAGAAAACTATTCTGTGTGCCACAAACCAACCAAAACTCCAAGCTATTTCTCCTTGGATGATGAAGCTTACCATAGTGGCAGAATGGTGCAAAGAGCATTCAACACTGAAAAAAGAAAAAAGCTGAGGCTTTTCATGGCTGTTTGGCAGAAAGAAGCCTTGTTTCTCCACGCTTGGGTACAATACAGAGTCAGCTGGGGATGAGCATAGGGATGCCTTGGGATGGTGAGTCACCACACACACCTTCTAGCATGCAAACTTTCTATCAGTCGCTGCAGATGTGCACTGGAGCAAACTCTACTCCTTAAGATTTCAGAGCAGCTTTCTAGGGCAAATACTGGAAATAATTTGAACAAGTTCACCCTAAAAAGCAAGGGATAATAAGTGAAAACCTTACCAGCCCCCTTCAGCTGTTCTCCCTGTGCAGAACGGTCAGTTCTGAACATTAAAGGAGTGCTATGCAGTTCAACCCTCCTGTCAAATCCAACATGACAGCAGTGTGATGGAGGCTGAGACAACCTCTTAAATTGAGGCAGGAATGATGGATAGCTCAGGCCTTCCCTGAGGGCAGAAAGAGGGATGATTTTTGGACAACCCAATTAAAGTATAGCACCAACTTCTAGTGGACCTTTTGCCAGGACTCTCTGGAAGAGACATGGATTTTTCCAGCAGTACGAAAGGACTCAGATATACGGAATAAAATGCACAGGGCAATCCATTTCTCCTTTGTATCTGTTGACATAAAGACAGAGCAGCAGAGAGCACCTGAAGAGGTTGTTGGGTGTGGAACTGTAATGGCTGAAGAACCAAGAGTGAGCAGATGGGTCCTGTCCCTGGCACCTCTGGAGGAGTTGGGATGGCTGGGCTCTCCCACAACACTCCCTGGCTGTGGTCTTCTCACTGAGGATGCAGGTTTGATCACAACTGTTGTATTTAGCTAAAATTACACACTTAAGCATGTATACAGCAGGGATTACTTCCATTTTAGCTCTGCCTCTAATACATCAATGCAAATGTAAACTTTTGGTAAGTGTAAGGAGATGGAAAGGGTATAGGATTTCAAAGCAATCATAACAGGTTACATTACTTTTGAGGAATCCATCTGTATTCAATCCTTCTCCTAATGTTCTCTCTCCCTGACAACTCTCTTCAGCTGGCTCGTATCACTATTTGAATGTTTTGTGCCGTGCCTCTGAAGAACGCTTTCAACATCTATTAAGAGGAAAACATTAAAGGAACATAGAGTCTAACAAAAAAACCTGGTCACTTCTGATCTGGGAGGGGAGGCTGCTCTAAAAGGGATTCAGGCACCCTCAGAGCGATTTGAAATGTCAGCTGAAAACCTCACATACCGAGTTCTATGCACTGATAAGGGTGATAAAAGGAAAGGTGAGCATTTAAAGTTAGACTTCACAAAAATTCCTGCAGCCTTCCAGAATTTTATTTCATTTTTTAAGACAGAAAGAGCAATGAGCGTTTTTGAAATGAACACAGAACATTTCATACATTGGAGAAATAAAGCTGCATGTCTCTTCTGCAGCTCTCAGTTGCTCAACTCTCAAAATAATCACATAGAGAACAATTATAACAGAGATCACAGCGACCCGAGTAAGTCAGCCTGACCAGCTGCCTTTTCTTTGCATAAAGCCCTCTGTTGATCACTGCACATTCTGGTAATGCTGACAAGAGCCTAAACTGCTGTAGAAAAACAGCAAGAGTTTCCTTAAGGCTTCCTTCTACCTGTTCTGGGTTTATTTTGCATGTTGTCTTGGTTGCATCCCATGCATCCCCAGATCCCTCACTCCTCTGACCAAGCACTCAGCTCTTGGGACATCAGCACCATCAGATCCTGGAGTCTCAATGTAAAAGAACAGAGAGGTGAGGTCCTCTTCAATACTGTTGCTCAGTGTGGAGTTCCCACTGCATCCTGAGTCCCTAAGGGCATCCTTTTCCTTCTAGCCTGGGAACCCCAGTCTCCCTCACACAACTTCCCCCGATGGCTATTTCAATTTTAAATCAAAGATGCAAAGTCCCTAAGCTTTGCCAAACTTGTTACTCTGCTCTATGCAAAAATCTCAGGGTTAGTGTGCTCTGGGGAAGCATTGCATCACCTTCAGCACCCACAGTGGGAGGAAGAGCTCACCCATCCTGCCTCCAAAGCCAAATCTGAGTGGCACTCCCTTTGGTTCTCACCAGTTATGTACCTCCTTCACTGATGTTCTTCATCAAGCATGGGAAAAAAACCCACTAAAGTAGGAAGAAAACTTCCTTGAGTATGAAAGGCCTCTAGGCAACTAATTTCTGTAGAATTTAAATTTCCAGTGGAGGGAATAAGTTGTGCAACACTCTACTGGCAGGTCTGAGAGACGTGGTCTTCCCAAGCCTACTAGCAGCTCCAGCATGGCTGGAACGGCTCCCAGTTTAACAGGGAAGCTGATCAATCCATCAGTTTTCATTGCTACCACCTTCTCCAGCTCCAGCACTAAATTTTTATGGCACTGACATTTTCTGGAAGAAAATTTTTCCTCAGAAGAATTGAAGCTGTGACAGAATCCAGGCAGGCCTCCTCTTGCAAGAGTGCCCCACCTCCCTCATCCGGAAACTCCGAAATCCCTGGTGGCATAGGAAGCTCCTCCAAACCCCTGCACTGACAAGGAAGCAGCTGTTTGAGACACAGTATTAGCAAATCCAAGAGATAAAAGACTCGTGAAGCTGACAGTCACAAAAGTCCAGTGCATTCTCCCTGAACAGCTCTTGCAGAAGTTTTCCTCCCATGCCACAGTCTGAACCTTTGGTTACGACAGTTTTGATGAGCAGCTCATTTTTAACATGGGAGAAATTTCATTTTTCAGATGCCATGAGGCAGCTAACAACCACCAGAACTTCATGAGTCACCTTGGACAGCTCTGAGCTGCAGGAGTTCTGGGGATGTTGGCAAGTCCCACAGAACAACATCCCAAAATGGGCTCTGCAGAAACTCCAGATGTCTCACCACAGCCGATGGCAGGTGGAGGAGCTGAGATCTCCTTCCTACACTGAGGTGAGAAACCTCACAGCAGGACACAATTCCTCCTTTCCTCTTCTGGTGGGTGGTGTTTGGGCTGAGGGATGGTGTCCTGAAGCCAAATATCAGGGCTGCAACTCAGTGGGACCCAACTACTCATTCTGTGCTCCCACCCTGCTTTTCGCAGCAACTTCTGAAAAATTAGTTCAAACTTTTGCAGTCCTTTGTTTCTGAAGATGATTATTTCTAGGAAACCAGCACTAAGCATTACTCTTATTTGCTATTTCTGGTCATTCTGCATTTGTGATTGGGAGGATGCAGTCTAATACTGAAACATCCTTCCAGCTCGTTATTTTTCATTTATTCAGTGTGGAAAAAAAAATCTTTTAAAAAGTTACTTACTTCCATCCAAGAAACAAAAAGTCCTTCTAGAATCACAAGTTGCTGAGTCTCCAGCTGGCCACTTACTTCCAAAACTTACATCTACCAACAAGCAGGTGACTGTCATATCCTTCATGCAGTTCCACATTTCAATATCACAACCAGTCAATCAAATTAAAAGCTGCACATGGTGGTTTATGATGTATGAGCCAAAACAAATCCCTTCAGCATGTCTAAATAGCATGTGCTGACAAGAGTGTCCCAGCAGCAGGGTCACCTTTAAACAAGGGATTACAATAGCATCCACCACAGATTCCGACTTACAAGATTACATTAATCCACCACCTGAACAGAAAAATCTGTTTCCAATCTGTGGGACCAACAACTATCACAGAAGTTGCATCATACAGCTTTTCCCAAAGCATCATCATGGGAGTGTTTTGAAGCTAAGAACAAAAATCTCTGAAGATGCAAAGCTGAAAACCTTCACTCCTGACTGGATTTGATCTGCGCTAAAGATGCAAAGTCGGCTCAAGAGGTTAAAATTGGGGATTTACCTGATAATCTGATTGCAGATTGTTGGGGTTGCTCCACTTAACACTCTTTCCAATTACTCCGGATGCTGCTGTGCATCTCAACTTTATCACTGCCAATGTCAGGCTAATCACATGTGTTCCAGGCAAGGGCAGCTTCTTCAAAGATCACATCAATTCTGGACAAGTTAATCTGTTCTTTGAGGTCTCCAGATGGCTCTTGCCAAGAAAGTTCATTTTCAGCTCTGCAGCCGGCGAGCGCAGCGGCCCCAGCGCTCTGCAGAGCATTACAAAGGAACCAGATCAAAGTTGTGTCTTACAAAAAAATGAAATCTGAAGTTTGAAAATCAACAGCAGCCTGTCACTTGTAGGCTTAAAGACGACTTCTGCATGCTCCAGCTATCAGGGAATTTATGAATACAGTCTGGCTTTTAAAAGCTGATGAAAAAAACGACGCACTTTAGCACTCCTTGCCTTTGCAAATCTGTATCTTCTTCCCTGCGTATTCATCCTCCCACACCAGAGGAAGAAGGGAAATAAATAAAAATGTAACTAAAAGTACAGATAAGGGCTCTTCTTCTCTTTTCTTCTAAGGCATTCAATTCCATTTTAGGACTACATGCAGATTATTTTATGAGGAGCTTCAGCAATTATTGTGAAGTATTAAAGCACAGTTACAAAAGCTAAATCCAAGATTTACCAGACTGAGTTTCCAGTTTCTAACTCCTTTGCATTTACCAAGGACATGCTACTTCTCAGGCAGGATTAATGTACAGAGGATGCATTAATTGCAACCAGTCATTCAGATCATAGGATACAGCAAGGTGGGGGAGAGAATCTAGGAAGGAAGTTGAAATACAGGAAATAAAATGTTGCCTTAGGAGGCAAATAAGGACTTGATAGGCTAAATATTGTGGCTGTACTGCCCTATCGCCACCCTAACCTTCTTAGGAAAGGCTTTCAGACAACAGGATGAAACCACTGTGTTCCAAGGAAACTGTCGAACAAGTCCCTCAAGATTTCATCTGACTGTGCATCTCCGAACCAGCCCTCCCAGCTCCTCCTTCCCAATGGAGGTGAGGCTGTGCTCACTCATCACCCCAGTGTAATACTGGATTTTGTCCTCTAGTTACAGATTTAAAATCAAAACTGCAAAAATCCGAGTCTGACAAACAATAAAAGCGAGTCCTTCCTAAAAACAATGCATGTCTTCCCTAAAATAAGACCACAAACCTAATTTATTTAATAGCTCAAAGCACAAGATATTATTCAAAATGAAAGAAAAAGAAGGGCAACACAATGTCTGCACAACAATTAACAGGACAATTGGATCATCTTCCTGAAATAAAGCAAATGTTGCAGAACATTCTGTTCCATATCTAACAATAACAGGTATCTGCCTAGATTAATTTCAATATATTAGCCTGAGTTTATACCATAACATAGTAATTTTGTTTGGTTTTTTACATGATGACATGATTCATATGAATCCTTATCCATCATGAAAGGCTGACAATATTAGGGACATTTTCTATAAAATATACAGGATATTTGGCTGCATTAATTGCAACTGAACAAGAGCATCACTGCTTTAGAGCAGCCAGGCTGCATCAGCCATCCAAAAGCTGCTGTAGTGATTCAAGAAGCTACATAAGAAGTGCAAACCCAGCAGTGTGCGCATTTTGGATATCCAGGGTACACTGCTGCCACCCATAAGCCACACTCGCCTCCATGTCCTGGCCTCTGCCACACAATACATCACAGGAGAACTGACTTTTAATATTTTATTGGAAGGGACAGAATCAATCTTTGTGCAGGGATATGCTGAACCATGTTCATATCCACCCATGTTAACCCCTGAAACGAGTGGGACCTGAGCCCTTATCCCTGATTTTTTGACCCTCTAAACACATTCTCCCTGGGGCTAGCACGGACACAGGTAGACAGAGGGTTGATACTGCAGTCTCCTTTCCCCTGCTTAAACTGAGAGTTGGGGAAAATTCAGCAAGAGGCTGATTGGCAAGAGCTCTCCACTCTGCTAATTGGCTTCTCAGACTGAAATGACATCTACGTTTAATACAAGTGATTTCATATATATACATATATATGTGTGGTTAAGTGGATGAACACACAGAGCAGGCATTTCAGACAGCATTTCAGTGCCAGCTCCCTGCTCTCTGCTTTCCTTGGTGACTGTCCCAGGTAAACTGGGGCTGGTGGAGAGGGGAAACACTGCAAAGTGCTGTGGGGATCTTTGCACAGGCCTCTCTGCTTTTAGGTTTCGCTTCCCTGGGAAGGCAGGCGGCAGATGTAAAGAAGGTCCAGAGGAAACAGTTCTTCCTTGTTTCAGAAGGGAAAGACACAGAAACAGAAACAGAAGGGGCCACCATGTCACAGATGGAATAACAGCAGTGAACCTCCCGACGGTTCAGAGCCTTCCATGCCATGCCAAGGCAGTGACCACCCGTCCCTGCCTGCAGCCCTCTGCAGATGGAGCAGGCAGCCCAAAGCATTCCGACACCCACGCACGGTGGCTCCCGGCCCGGAGCAACCCCCTCGCCCGCACCGACAGAGCTTTCGTGGAACAAATTACTTCCAAATGCCTGGCTCTGAGGCACAGGGAAAGAGGGAAGCCCAGGTTTGTACCTGGGTCTGCTCACAACATAAAGAAGGCAGCAGCTCCACTTAAAAACACCACTGCCTGCAAACTATCAAATTAATCCCAGGATTTCAACAGCTTTTCTTCATTATTTTTTGTCTCAACCAAACCACAAATTTACTTAATGACTAAACCAGGCGAGTGAGTACTTTGTTTGCCAGACAGCAGGAAAGCTTCTAACGGGATCCAGGTTTTCAGAACACACGCTTACCCAACATCAGGCAAGGAGGGAGAGGTTCCATTGCTGAGATGTTATGTGTTTGATGCTTTTTTTAACTCCCCCAAACCTGCCAGCACCGTGGTTGGGGCATCTCCGAGCCCTGAGCCCGAGGAGAGGCACTGAGCGGGGTGAGGAGGAATACAATAAGAACACTGTGTTCCAGGAATGACTGAATAAAGGCAAGAGCATGCTTTTGGCCAGCAGGATTCAGCACTGTAACTCCGTCTGCCACTTTTCTTCTCTGTCTGAAGCAACGTTGTTTGTCCACACTTCTCTGAAATGGAAAGTATTTCCTCTTGCCTGCTGGTTCCAAGGAAAGATCTGAGGAGGCCTGGTATAATCAGGCAGAACTGGGGATTCTCCAGTGACTTGACTCTCTTTGCCAAAATTTCTGCTCAACAAGAAAGGGCTTACAAGAAAGAAATTACGAGCAGATTTCTCTACAAATTCAGTAACTTAAAACCAAGGTCTGTAGAATGCATAAGTTTTTGGGTGGAAACAAAGCATCCAGCTTTGGTCAGTGATTCCAGATCATTCCTTGCCTTCCTACATACCTACCGAGCCTCTGGAGTGTTCAAAAACGTAGGCCAGGGCATGGACATCCCCAGGTACATGGACCACATTGGGGATTGGGAGCCACTGGAATCCAAAGGCTAAATAAGACCATGGATGCTCAGTCCTTCCTTGGACCACTGCAGTTCTTCAGGAGGGCATCAACCCCAGCACTGCAATCCACTGTTGTATTGCTTTCAGGGATAAATTTCCCAATACTTCAATCACAAGAGTGGTATTGCAGATGGCTGAAATGAAAGGGGAAGATATGCAGCTCAGGGGGGCTCTGTTTTAAAAAGACTACTTGCAGCTTTGACATGAAATCACTTGCCTGTACCACTGGGCCATGTAACATAAGCTGAGCTGCATGACCACAGACTTGCTAGCCTCACTTGAATTCCCCTCAAAATAATGGTAAGAAACTCAATACTCATTACCAATTCATTGCCAACAAACTTGGAATTTTAATGAAATTACAAATTTGGATGGCAGAAGAAACCAGCGGAGGTAATATTTTGAATGCCTATGAGGCACCTAACTTAGCACCTCAAAACCACTCAGCTTTGCTCAGGAAGACCTTTGACGAAGCCCTACTAATGATGAGGTGGGCAGAATTAGCAGTAATCCTGCACAAAATAAAAGACTTTATTTCACTGATTAAGGTCTGGCTCACAAGGCACATGAAGAGAAGGGGTCTGCCTCCAAGCAGAGTTGCTTGCTGGTGTCTTAAGTCCTACAGAAAAAATCCAAGAAACTTCCCCCATTGAACAAGAACCTTTGAGGTGAATGAACTCTGACCTCAGCTGTTAACAAAACCAAAACCATGGAGGGCTGGCAAGACCTGGCAGAGATAAAGCTGAGACTCAAGATTTAATAGTGCTCCCAGAGGGGAGATTCAGCTGATTAGAAACATCCTAATCTTCTCTCTCAGTATATATTAAAGGTCAAGAAGTGGGATCAGATATTGGCAGCACATGAAAAAACAACTCAGTCGAGCAAAAGACCTTCACAAAGACGTTTCATACCTTCGCATTAATAATTCCTGCAAAGTCTTATTTAACTCTACTTCCCTCTAGGGAACACATTCAAGTTTAAAGTCAAGAGACCATTAGATTGGGACAGAAAAGAAGTACCCCTGCAGAAGGCTTCTGCCTCCAATCAGTACTTTATAATGAGCAAGAGTTCGTAAGCATCAGCTGTCTGCAACCATGAGAGATAAGTAGGTCTCAGAAGTACAGCACCATGAAAAGGAGCTTCTCTAGCAGTGCTCTGGAGTCTCCCAGGCTCCCCAAACAGGGTCATTAAAGGATACTTGTTGGATCATGTTAACAAACGGCAGGCTGTATCAACAACAACATACTGGCAAGCTGCAAAAAGCTTTTAAACTTGCTCTATTATTTATTGCTCAGCTCCAAAGAGATGTCAGCATCACAACAAAAGTATAAATCCTAACTCAGTCTCCTGGTCTCTACTGGGAGCTTGTAATCTGACTTTCCCTTCACAGCTCAAGCCGACCTGGCCAATATAATGCAGGGGCTGGGGCAAGAGGAGGGTCGACTGAGTCATGTTGTCCCTCTGACAAGGTCTATCAGAAGTTGACAGCAATGACAACTCCTCAAAAGAACTGTAATAACAACCACCAGAAGGAATGTAAAACACAGAAACTGTGTCTAAGGGAGACAGATGCTGCTGTTAAAAAGGGTATTTCCTTTTCTAGAGATACTTATTTTATTTCTTTTTTAAGAGTTTAGCAGACTAGCAGGAAAGAACTTGCTGTTGTCCCTGGAAAATAGGCATACAGAGGGAAGATAGTCTTGTGAAGCCGTTACAAACAGCCCTTCTTTTAAACAAAGATTAAAGTAACTTCTCCTTAGATGGTGAGCATGAAATATTCTTTCACAGTCCTAGTTTTGGGACAGTCACCAAACCTTGCATCTCCAGCCAGACCTGGAAGCCAAACCATCAATCGCTGCATTGAGGTCACACAAAGTCATATTTAAAAAGGAAGAATGAAGTCAGTGGATTCATTTTGCCATTTCTCATGGCTGTTCTTCTACAAATGGATCTAAATTTGGTGTCTAACTGGCAAACCAAGAGCAAAGAATTTCAGAGCAGTGAGAAAGATGGAGACCAGCATCCAAAGGGAGCTGATGGGCAGGTGGGTCAGTGAACCCTGTTTACTGGGAATTCCTTGACCATAATTCCAAGGTTGTGCGCTAGGCATGCTCTGCTGCTGAGGATGACACATCTCCAGAGACATTCTAAATAATCCAAGGTGCAAGAACCAGTTCACCTCATTGAAACATGTATAAAAATGTAGAGAAAATCAGAAGGAGGCAGGGAGGGGGGAAAAATTAAAAATAAGAGTTGCTCATAGGCAAATTGCACAGAAGCTCACAGGGTCATTCCTGGGACATGGCAATACCAAAGGGTCCAGCTGAACTCCAGACCTGGGGGAGGTAAAACACCTTTAAGTGTTTAGGAAGTTGATACCTGTGGGTCCATCCCCCTATGAATTTTGGCCACTGCTTGGGCAAATCCTGTGCTTGTTTTTCCTGGGGGCACTTCACAGCAAGTGAAACTTGACTTCAAGAACTGTGCTGGGGTTTGTTGTTATTTTTGCCTTCAAGATTTTTTTTTTGTTTTGGTTCTCATCCATTGGAACAGGCAGATATATGGGCTTTTACCTTTATTGCACAAATTCCACAGTATCTTTTCATCTGGTATGCATTACTGTGGTGTATATATATGAAGTAGCATGTCCACTCCAAGTGCTATAACAGAGCTGTTTGAAGCCTTGTTCCATTCCTATTTATCTTTATACAATTAAAACCAGTTGACAGCTCCACATAGGAAGAGTAAGTGACAATGCAAGCAATGTGCCTTTTGTTCTAAACAAATTAACCACTGTTCAGACAAAAGATGACTGTATTTGGGTTTTACCTCAGTTTCTTAAAGATGCAAGGCTAGATGAGCAAACTCTGTGTGTTCCATTGATGCCTTTTTTAATCTCTCCAGAAATTCTGAGTATAAGGTACTTGCTGACACCCAACCAAATTCAACAAGGGAGGATGGCCCCAGAGACACTGTGATAATTAGTGAAAATGGGGAAGTGCTCTGAATAACTGATCTCAGCAGAAAACCTACATAGAAAGAAGATCTTACAACCACTTCAAATGTTCCAGCTTCAGCTGAGCAACAGACATTCAACAACGCCCCAGACACTGAATACAGCATAGGACCATTGCAAAAGCCACATTTTTGTAGCCCAAGAGATGAGACCTGGCTTAATTCTGCATTTTAGATGGCAGTGGGCCCACAATCACCCCCAGTTGACATGATGTGTTGCTGACACCATTTTCTTCTATAGCAGGAGCAGAGCACTGGAGCTTGCCTGACCCACTGCCACATTGCAGCCATCCCACGTGCTGTAGCCAGCAATGAAATCCCACAGATGAAGGCAAAGGCTGTTTTCTGTGTATGGCCTGGAGCACAAGAGCTGTGAAACACTGGAGTCCATCTGTGTGACACAAACCCACCATCTGTTCCTGAGTGCATATGGGCCACACCACTCAGAATTTCACTGACCAGGTAGGTACTACAGGAATGCTTCATTGCTCTAGATGTTTTCTCATTAAGACAGCAGGGAAAAGCAATCCATAAGCAGGAAAAAATACATCTTCTACTTAAAACATCTCTTATGCTGTGTATCACTAACCATCTCCTCTCTGCAGAACTTCATCTGCTCAGGGCACAAGATAAATGGATTCGTATCCTTATTTTCCCCCCTCTTTGTATTTTTACATCACCCAAATCTCTTGTTGAGTGCAGCATTACTCACTTTGCTGGAGATTCCTCTTGGCAATTTCCACAAGTATATCTTGTATTTATTTGTGCTGCTGTTCTGGAGGAAGGAAAAGCCATTATTCTCTTAGGCACAAAAAGCCAACTGCAATGCTGAAATTCTCACAACTTTCTCAAGACCTGGGTGCTCAATTTGAAATGCTCTGGGCCTAATATTTAAAGACTTCTGCCTTGATGCATGCTCAGCACATCAGCAAGTCTGATCTGGGTCTCAAGTAGCAGACAGAAAGCTGAGGCACACACAATAACTCTCCCAGGGAGAAGAGCTGTCCTCCAGCATTGCTCTGGCAAAAGCCAGCACACAAGGACCTCTGTTTTCCTGCTTGTATCTTCTGTCTCTGCTACTACAGGGCCTTTCAATGACACAAGAGGCAATGCAGATACCCTGTTGTACACTTTCCTTCCTACCTGCTCTGTTGGCTCCTCTGGCTCAACCCACCCCATGCATGGAACAAGCAGGAAGGCTGAAGTACAGGCAGTTTGGGCAACAGCACCCCAAAGCTCTGGGAGGCATTGGAAAACCCCTTTCCAGTTCCAATACCCTGTACAGTTTGTCTCTTGCTAGCTCCCAACACCACCTGCTCACCATAGGAGGAACTCCCCCTTTTCACCTCCTCCCTGTCACTGCATAAAAAGCCTTTTTTTTTGTGAGTTCCTTTTCTGGAGGCTGTGAGAAGAGAGCTGGCTCACCTAACAATGAGTGCTGAAGGCTCCACGATCAGCAGCAGCAGAAATTGCAGTTTCCTGTCTCTGAAGTCTCAGATATGAGCACCGGCACAGTAAATACACTTTTCAGATACTCTGACTGCCAAAATTTTAAACCACCTTCTATAGATCTTGTGCCATTTCACAAGCTTATAATTCATATTGAATAGATTCTCACATCGATGGCAAAATACATGTTCAAGCTGCCAGCATCCCTCCCACCTCCAGCAACCCACTTGCCAAACCCCTGCTTCAAAGTGGGAAAACTGGAAGGTTATCAATGTAAAGTAAATTGTAAGATTCTGACATGAACAAAACAACGTAATTTCCTCCCCCTCTGTTTTTACTAAAATTTGCCAAAATAATTCAGCTGGAGGCAGAATAGCAGCATGGAAGAACACCAAACAACACAGTCTGATAAAGATATGAGCAACTACAATAAAGTTTTATATAATGGGGAATGTTGGGCAACCATGACTACAGCCATTGCTGCCAGCTCTGCCTATAGCATAAATGAGTAATAACATCCCCATTAATCCCCTCTCCAAAACTACAAGTGAGTCTGAAATATGACTCATAATATCTTTGGCACACATTTTGATCACAAAGTTGATGAAAGCACCCGTCCCTGAACCCATGTATGAAAACTGCAGATGAATTAATCAAAACATGCAGGAGCTTGTGCCACCAATGTCTGTCTGAGCCTGCACATCTGCAGCTGCCATGTGGGACTCCTGTGTGACACGATGTGACAACAAAGTCACACTGCTGCCAACCCTTGCTGCTGGTACCTTGTCACATTCAGGGAAGAGAGGACAGTATTTGCCAGTGGTTTTTATTCTAGAGTGACCTTCCTGGGCTATGTATACATCCACAGCATGATGTAAAACTCACACTGTGAATAAGGCAGTGAAGAGGTTCCTCTGTTGGGTGTGTGTGTGTTGTTAACACTCAGTGGCATCATCTTCTTGCTCAAGATGATGACAACAGATGTCTATGAATTCTGCAGATACATTTGCAGCTTTTAGCAAATAATAATGGAATTTATGAATTCCACTGTTGGTGATTTGGTGACATGGATTCTCCATGTGCAGGATCACTTTGTTCCTCTCCTGCGAGTACTAGGGAGACTGCCTGGTGGGATTACCTACCTCAGTCCAGGTGAGTAGTCAGAGTAATTTATCACACTGCTTTATTCAGGAGTAAGGCAGAGGACTTCCCCAAGCAGCTATTTCCTGACACTAGCCTTGCAAACCCTCCTTCTCCCCACAGGCTGTATTATCTGGGAAAAATTAGGGAACTTTGGAGCAAAGCAATATCTGCACAATTCCTTGACTGGGGCCAACCCCAGGAGATGAGAAGGCCATGCAAGTCTGCAAGAAGTTGACCCTGGAACATGCAAGAATAATCCTCCTCTACTGTTGGAAATGCAGCTGCACTCAAAAAAAATGTTTTGGGGATTTTGTTTTCTGCTGCAAACAGAGGAGTAAACAAGGCCACAACAGCTCTCAGTGACTTTAGCTTCATTTTTGGGGAGAATGCCGTTGCTGAGGAAGACTTCTGTCCCACTGGTAGTTTAGGGCAAGTTCACAGTGACAAAACTCTGACCTTCAGCGGTCATGGTAAGAACATGGTAAGAATCCAGGAGACTGAATATACCCCCAGAACTGTGCCTGCTCAGCTCCCCACCTTAGAGAGAAGACATTTCAATCAGTCCCTAAAGAGGAATCAGAGGCCATGATTCCATCAGCAGGACAGGATGTGTTGGAGATCATCAGACCCTAGAAAATCTGATCCTGATCAACACCACTTTCTCAAGTGCAAGAACTAGCAGGCCAAGGTCACCTGTGTGGCTGAAATTCAGCCCAGGAGGGCTGGCTGAACAGCAGTAAGAGAGACGGCTCTTCAAACAGAAGTCTGAAACGTGTGGAACTTTTAGTTCTAGAGCAAGAAAAGATTTTGACCCAGTTTCAGATTTTAAGTCCATCTCCTAAACAAAAGCAGCTGAAGTTTAAATGAGCCAGTTCTGCAGATCATTATGTTGCTATTACACAATTCCTTCTAATCCCTGAAGTGTGGAAGATGTGCCAACGCCAGCCCAGGCACATCTTTGTCATTTCAGCTGGACTTCCATCCTTTCCACTAAAGATTTTGTTCTGCTAAACCATTCTTGAAGAATGCCAAACACTAAAATCTCCCAAATATTTATTGTAATTTCTTTGGCCACACTATCACAAGTGCCTAAATTCCCCTTCTCAGTTGGAGAGCTATCTAGACCAGAGGTCTCCAAATCTTTCAGCCAAATAAACATCACAAAGGCTCACGAGCCCTATGAGTAGTAAGGGAGAGATTGTTTGTGCTACAAAAGGAACAAAAATGATCAGCCATCCCCTGCTGGCTATTCTTCTCCCCTAAGAACTTGGTCTAATCCCCTCTACCCTAGAGTCCTTAAAAAACAATGTGGCAAGGAAAGAGAGTAACTGCTCTGCATACTGATTCCCTGCAGCTTGGACATAGCTTGTGGAGGACCACTGCCAGCCAACTGCTGAGAGCAGCCCCCTCTGAGATGCTGTGCTAAGGCAGAGGTTGCTTTTCATCCCCCTGTCTTAGGGACTGCCCAAAGAAACTGTCGGGATGGCTGCAGCTCTCCTGGGATCATATAGCAGCAGAGCACTTCCCACATTGTCCTTGTGTCTCCTAAGCCCAGCAGGTAAAAGGGCTGTGGAGCCCATAGCCACTCTCAGAGACAGTTAAGAAGCAACCTGGCCTCATCCAAACGTTCTGGGGAGAGGAGGATGCAGTCCAAGGAGAACACTCCTATTTCTCTTCCAGTGGCTGCTGACACAGCACCCTTTAGGTGAAGAGGTACACACACTCACTGATGAGCCATGCAGGGAGCAAGTGCCTGAGGGGCCAAGGGAAAGGGGGGAGATGAGCCAGAAACACGGGCTTATGGCCATCCCTATGTGCTCCAGGACCAAACCTGGAAGCACTGCTGTATCTAAAAGGAGCCACAGTTGAGAAGGTAACATTATAAACCTTATAAAAATAAGGTTTTACTGCTGCTGACTAGTTGGGACATGCAGAACATGTGTTGCAGGGAACATAGCATGATTTTATTAGCAAACACAAAGCCATTCATGCTGAGTGGCCCAAACGGGGTGGGTTGAATTAAGAGAACAATAGCAGTTCATCAGATGGCCCTTTCTTTCACATATGTGTTCAACTTACTGTGCTAGCAAATACTTAAAATGACTTGGAAATACATTTTCATTCAGAGACTCACATTATTAACACATTAGACTGAAATCAAAATAATTGAGAACGTAACCTATTCCTGATGCATGAAATGACTCAATGTAAACCATGAGCACTCAGACAGCCTCCTCCTTTTGGAAACTCCTTAGCGATCAAGGGACAATTTGCCTGATTTAGCCCAAGCCAGCACTTTGCAGCTCTCCTGAGATGGAATGAGATGGTCTTTCAGCAGTGACAACAGTGAGTGCTGCATCCCTGCCAAAGTGTGTGGGTCACAGGAGAGCTGTGCAGCCCTTGAGTCGTCCAGGGGAAGATGTGCTCAGGCTGAGACCAATCCAAAATTAAAAAACCCACCCCGTTGCGTCAGAGGCTGATGCTAACCACATTTTCAATTTGATCATGAATTCCAGTTCCCCAAATAGGAAAACAATAGGCACCAAAGACGAAAAGTGGAAACTGCTGCTTGAGGAAGCTTGCCATGACATGCTGGCTGGAAGTGTGCTGGGACCAAATCCTGCTGTAGCCAGGCTGGGGCTGAGCACACCAAGGCAGCCCACAGCGAACTCAAGGCTGGCTTCCCTGCTCGGAGCTGCCTGTGCCATCTGCCTCCCTCTCTGCTTCCTCTCCAGCCCTCCTCCAATGCACAGGATTTGTGCTGCTCACTCACCCCAGGGTGGGAGGGATGAGAAGGGCTGGGGCAAGCCTGGAGATGGGCTTGGGAAGGACAGACTTCAGAAGTGACAGCAGGCTCTGGCTCTGACTGTCCTGCAATGGGCACTCCTACAGTAATAATCATCTAGAGTTGCCTCAATCTTGTTTTATACCCATTCTGAAGATTTGTGTTTTGCAAAAAAAAAAAGAGGTAGGTGACTAGAGATGCTACTGGTTTAGGAACAACTGCCTACTTAAATTACAGATTTGCCACAGGACACCAGTATAAATGATAAGACAGCATGGCCCTGGCTCAACCTTTGTCAAAGAATTCCTAATCTTCTCCAAGATTAGATTTTTGTCATTCTTAACTGCCAGCTAGACTTCAAGGGGCCAGGCCCACAAACACAAATTAATTACATCAGCTGTAATTCACACTTCTGGATGTGTTTGTTAAGTGCTTTTTCATAAGGCAGTTGGGGGGAAGAAATCTAGTAGAGTTTCACACTGAACTATAAATTTCTGTTGTGGAAGGAGCACAGCATGGGTTAGGGTTTCTACCCCAACAGGTGAATTCAAGCAGACACAGTTTATTTCAGTGCAAGACTGTGTCCATCAACTTGCAGAGTCCAACCAGACACCTCTAAGATCTGCAACAACAGCAATAAAACCATAAAGAGAGCTCAGCTTATCATCATCATCATCAGTGTGTAGCCCAGAATTCAGTCCCTGTCACGCACAAGGACTCAGACACATAGGACTTCCCAGCCCTGCTGAGAGATGTTCTGCCCATCATCCAGTCACACCAAAGGAAAGCTGTAACGTCACCAAGGATGATGCTTTTCCTCCAGGGCTGGAAAATCCCCCAACCTAACACAAGTCCTAGGGTTTCCCCTCCTCAGATGAGCAAGCAGGGGCCTCCAAACACTAGCACTGTGCAAACAACACAGGAGAAAGGTTTTGGCTGTGGCAACCTTTGCAGTATGACCTTGAGGCGAGGGGCACAGGGCTGCTGGTCAGTCTGCAGAGAGCCAGCTCGGTGTCCCACTGCACCCAGAGGGTCAGACCTGTATGGAAGGCAAGGCCAGCTAACTGCACAGCCATTCCTACTGCCCAGCACCCTGCAGTAGATGAAAGAAGACTTCGAAAAGACTTGGTCAGTCTTATACTGGTGCAAGGACAATGTCGTTTCCCTGTAATTCACTAGAAACTGCAGAGTGGCTTGGTTTGCTCAGAGGAGGATTCCCCATGGCACAGGTGATGGCTGAGCAAGGAGGAGACCCAGCCATGCCTGAGCTGTCCAGGTTAGTCCTGCCTAACCCACACGGTGACAACATCCAAAGGGAAAACTCCATGCTTCCATCCTCTCCCTGATTCCTTCCTGCTCTTCCAACCTGGGGACTACAGACAGAGAAAACCACCAGCAGCCCAGTGATGAATGGGCAAAACTTTGATGATCAGCACCGGGAGGCTGATGGGGAGATGGTGGCTCCAAGCTCATTCTGCTGGAATGGCACATCAGAAACGCCTGTGGCTTTCTACTTCCCAGCGAACAGGGTGGCAGGGCAGGATGAGATAGGGGAGCACATGTTTTAGGCATTTTTTTAGTGCAGTATTCCTATGGTGACCACACACTGCACAAGAACAACTTCCAGTCCAATTAGAAAATGAAAAAAAACAACCAAACACTAAGGACTAATTACTTAAGATAAAAACACCTTATCTCCCAAATGATTTCCCTGACCTTCTGATGCATGGCAATTCTCCTCTGAATAAAAACATGAACTATTTACTCAGGGTGGGATTTTCATGAGGGCCTGTAGGTGTGTCAAGGCAAGGTCAGTAAGGAGAGAGGACTTCTTTTTTTATTTTAAGATTTTTTTATGGGCAACAGCTACTGCTTGGAAAAGCTAGCAAGGAAACATCCAGGCCCTCAGATTACCCTCCTGGTCTCCAAGAGAAGTAAGAAACTGAAAGTCAAACACAGGCTGAGAGCAAATGTTCCAAGTTAAATACATTAATCAATTAGATAATTGGACTGAAAATGCTGCTCAGTGCCCCTGAAAAGGCAAGGAGACATTAGCGAGGGGAGACACGGCAAATCTGCAGAGAGGACAGCTGTCCTCCATGGACATAACTGTGGTGGTGAAGCACTAAGACATATCAGAAAAGAAATATTCTTTCTTCAACTTAGCCTTTTCACAATCAAGCAGAGAAATGCATCTTCCAGGCTTTACATCAGAGGCATCTTCCAGGCCTCCATGGGAATCACAGCTGCTCCTAGGTGCTTATCCCCCAGAAATGCAGTTTGCAAAGGTGGGTCCCTGTGCTCTGCTTCCTCCAGACCTTCCAAAAGCAAGCTGCTTTTGACAGAGGGGTTTTTTTAGGATGGCAAAGCCCTCCACATGTGCAGGGATCCTGCAGCACCAAGCCTGGGCAAGGACAGCGACCACCTCTGCCAAAAGACCCTGCCTGTGGACCATTGCAGCTACAACACCATCATGGTGCTGATGCAAAGCCAAACTCTTCCTTTGCATAGCTTGGAAAGAATCCCAGCAATTCCAACCACAGGGCAGTCTCCCTGCCTGCCATCTCCCATGGGTTTTCAGCACAGCTCCTTGAGGCTGCCAAATGCCAGCTCCATACACTGCACAAGTGAGTTATTCCAAACATTTTCAGCCCGTGTTGTTGTGTGCTGAGGTAGAGCTGGGTGTGAAGAGAGCATTCATTGAGTTAACTCTGTTTTACTCGGCAAGTGGAACAAATTTCATCACCCCCTACAAGTCCATTCTGTTTTCTATTTATACCGCAGCCATTTGGTGCAGGACTCAGGAGCAGCAGGAACAGGTGATGTAATGCACTGTACAAACAGCATTCTGTTCATACAGTGGGAAAATAAAGTGCATTCTCTTGGTTTCTTTGATCACACTTAAAACAATCAGATTAGAAGGCACAGATAACCCAATACATGCTGGAGATGAAAGGACTCTGGAGAAATAAATCACCCAAAGTTAGATATTAAGCAAGATTTCTCTCTCAGCAATCAACTTATCTGCAGAGAGAGGAGGAATGACCATGTGGTTTCAAAATCCTGCCAGGCATTTTATTTATTTTTATAATACCATAAAGCTACTCCACCCACTTTTTCAGAATGAACGTTGCATTACACAACACATCAAAGGGACTTTATGGCCTAAATTAAGCAATAAAATAGTTGAGATTGTGCGTTATGCTGAAAATTGGCCTGCTTCTGGTGCCTGGGAGATGGGAGGTGAACACCACATGTTGAAAGCACCTGAAGAAAGCTTGGGGCAGTATGGCCTGGGGTATTGAAGTGTGTGGCACTTGCATTTAATAGCCCAAAGTAAAGCTTGAGGCTCTTGGTGCCTGTTGTAACCCTCTCTTGGCTCAGGGACAGTACCAACTCAAGGAATGGCATGGGGCAGCAGTGCTAGCATGAAGACCTGGGACATCAGTAGGATATGGTCCTTCACATCCATAACCTTTAAGGTTTGGTTTATAGTCAGAGGCCTCTTGGAAGCTGTTGGCTTCATGGATGTGGTTCCTCACATTTGACAGCAAGCCATGCCTTGGGAAAGGAGATGGGAAAACCCAATGGAAAGGTGTTGGTGGGGCTGAAGCACAGCTGCACTTCTCACCATCTGGATACCTCCTGCTTCTCCCACCTTGATCAAAATGACCAAAAAAATAGAAATAATTAAAGCCTCTCTTAAAACATTTTCTGGCTCGTGTGCATTTTGAATTGAAAAACAACCAGAAATAACCAGAAGCTGGGATACATAAGAGTGGTGTGTTGGTGCTAAGCATTTATTTTCCAGGTCTGCCTCAATGCCCTTACAAAGAGAGGTGAGAAATAAGAGGATATCAGAGAGGAGAAAGTTGGCAGATCCCATCACTCCAGAGCAGAGGAGGGACTAGGCAGAGTTTCCATTAGAACAGCTTGGGAGGCACAAGAAAAGTCAACTTGCAAGGACTCAAGAGCTGGCAGGTCCCATACACCCCAGTGCGTGTGTGTCCTTTCCTTCCCGCTCCCAAAACAACGTTTGGGAAAAAAAAAAAAAAAAGAAGTTTAATTAGTTTGGGCCCTATCATGATTTTCTGTGGCCTGACTCATAGTGTTTGATCTCCCAAGGCTGGCAAGAGGTGTTTGAGCCTGCCCTCAGAGCCCCTGGCGCTCCAGCCAAGCACTAACAATGACTAGACAGACTTGAGGGCCACTCCTTCCATCTATCAATAGAGTCACTGTTGGGCAAGCTGACTCACTGCTTTCCCTGAGAACTCTTCGGCACCAGGTTGCCATCAAAAGAGCAAAACTAAAATTAAATAATTCTGTCTTTGCAGACAGTTAATTTAGCAAGAAGATAGTTTATATTTTAAAGTTTTGTTTTTAGGAGGTTTCTCCAAAGAAAGCTTGTGCTGCTGCTTTTGCATGGCAGAATTGGCCAGGAGCTCTTGGAGGACACACACAAGTGGCTTTCACTTCTCAGTCATGCTCTAAAGGCACAGTGAGGAGGATACTCAAACCCACAGACTGCATGTAAGGAAAACACACATACACAAAAGCTCTGGGAACCCCCAGGTGGAGAAGCAGAGCTGTTCATAAACCAGCCTGCCTTGGCACAGCATCTCTCAGGCCTGCAGTGGGCAATGAGAGGGCTCTTAATTTCCTTTTGTGTCTCTGCAACCCCTCACACAGAATGCAGAGCCCCAGACTGGTCATGTCAGTCTATGTTACGTCTTCCTGCGCCGCTCCCCAGCGCTGCACTGGGTCAACACAGCCAAGCCTGGGTGGAGATAAAGGAGGGGTGAACATACCTGGTCTGATGGTTCTGTTCCTGCTGTAAAACACAAAACCCACCCAGAACTTCAAAGAACTTCCCAGTAAGTTCCCAGCCTCATTTAAGTTCAATTAAGTGATAACGTTTAATGTCCCCGCCAGGACCTATGCAGCTTGGGAAGATGACGACAATAAGAGCTTCAGCATGACCGTGCATGACACAGATCCAGTGAGACAGGAGTTTAGACCTTGGTCACATAACATACCCCCCAACCCCAGGTCACCCCAGGATCCAAGATGTGCCCACACATGCCCTGGTCCTAGAGGAATGCTGGCACAGTTGGGTCAAGGGCAGCCAAGCAGCAGATGGGACATAAGGACCAACTCCCCGAGCAGAGATCAGACATGCTTTGAGTCTGCAGCACATCAAGGTTCAGTACAACTCTATTCTCTACATCCAGGTACCACCACACAGCAATAAGGATTGGGATTCACTGTCTCTATCAGCTTCCTTCAGGCTGCTAAGCTTTAATTAACTGACTTCTCTAAGGTACTCATGAACATCAGCAAGCTCTGCAACGTCCTCTTATTAACTGCATTTAAGAAATTAATTCTAAATCAGTCTATTCCTCCTGAAACTTCATGCAATATGACTGAATAAAGAGATGCCACTACCTTGCTAAGAAGACAGCAGCACTCTGAAGACAGATTTAGGAAAGTACAAACCAGACTTCTGCACAATACATGAAGATAGTGTTTAAAGTTTCCAGATTCTTTGAAGGCCTCCAGGGCTTTACAGGAGAGACCAGTCCCATCACAAACAGGCCATCTGATGCGATTACAAGTTGTGGTGTAGTCCCCAAACTTATCTCAATCAGACACTCTTGATTTCCTGTTTGCGGCACTGACATATAAAAAGCTCTACATTACAGGTAATTACACTTCATAGAGGACAACAATTAAGAAATAGCCAATTACATTTTACAAGTGCGGGATAATCAAAAGCTTCCTCAAATATCTAGAGTTGCAATAAGTACTTAGAAATGGCAACTCCCAACAAATTGCAGGTAATTTAGAGCAATTTACACAGATGACATATTTCCCTATCTGTGCTCAAAACCTACGAACTTGATTCTGAAAAATACTGCAGGAATTCCCGGAATGTAGCACTGCTGATTTCTAAAAATAGTCCATTACCTATTTCCATCTTCACTGGCCTCAGAGGTGAGATGTAGGACTCTGGTCACCACAGTGTAAAGATAAATTAATTACCAGAACACATTTTAGCTCATTTAAAGAATTGGAGGATCATAACATGCATACCAAGTCTAAACAACAATAAAAAATATCTATTCCTTTTATTTATGTTATTTGAAAAATATGCTTGATTTTAATAGTCCATAACTTGGTTTAAGCCTTGTAGTTTTTAAAGGAACTGTCATGTTCTTTATTTGTAACCCAGTACTGTGGCTTGTACACAGTCAAGGCAGCAAATTAAGAACCATTAAATCATGGAGAGGAAAGGAAACATGCCTTCTTCATTTATAACTTTTTAGACAGGAGATCTAAAAGCATCCCAAGTGGAACAGAGGAGGAGAGACAGAGAACAATGCAATATAATGTAGATAGGTTGATATAGTACAGAGATTTCATCCCTCACTTTCAGTGCGTATTTTTTGAGGGGGGGAAATGGTTTTCCTTGCTCATATGGGTTGTTGGAACTGGAGTTTTACCTCAGAGCAAGGCTCTCATATCGTATTTCAAGATCCTCTGCAGTGATGGCTCCTTGTCTCCTGGCCACCAATTCAGCTGTTACTGACTGCCATTACTTAACCACAGGAGTATATGAATTTCTGCAGGGCTTGTTGCTGCATAAAAACTGTTGAAGTCTCTTGGGATTTCCTTGGCAGTCAATTAAGGACTAAAATAACAGAGGTATTCATTGGAAAGGAGTTTTGGAGGAGCAGCCTGACCTCCAGCCTGAAGTGGGACTACTGTCCATACCAGGTAAGATGACCACTGCTGATGTTCTTGCTGAGAACATGAGTATTTTGAGAAATCTGGCGAGAGAGGTAAAATCCTGATTAGCTATGGCCAGATACTGAAATAGCCTTTTGTGATCTTCCATCACAGACACCATGGGAAGAGCAAGGAGGAAAGATTAATTCAAGGAAAGCTAGTCAATGTGTTTGAAAGAGGCTGGGACAGGCAGCAGCCTGACATGAACATAAACCATGGCTGCAGTGTCAGCTGGAGAGGGGGCTTGGTGCAGAAGGGTCCCCTGTATCAAAGGGAGACCTCATGAACACCTTGTGAAGGCATGAAGGGGCTGACAGCTTAATACAAAGTTTAGATCTGCAACACTAACAGGAGACCCTAAAAGAAGGAAATAGTTATTCTCAAACTCTATCTCCACCATAATTGCATTGGTAACAACATGGTTAGAAAGAGATCCCTCAGCCCTTCTTCAGGACTGCTGTCCCCTGTGCCAAAGGCAGAGTAACCTGAGCTTAACATCCTGTTCACACTCAGCTACTGCTCAGGACTGAATATGCTCCTGTTTGACAAACCTGCCTGTTTTATTAAATCAGTAACTACACTGGTTAGATAATTTCAGATACTTGCTCTTCCAATTTTGTCTACTTGTTATATCAATGTGAGTTCATTCAATTAAAAAATAATTACTATTTTTCAAATTTAAATTTTAAAGGAACCACATTTTTCTTCCCTGCTAATTGCCTTCTGTGGCTTGGCAACATTTTTGTGGACAATAGGTGTTCCTGCCACTACTGTCCCATCTGGAAGGAGAGGTTTGGCTCCAGTCCCACTCTCTTTCTTCAGCTCAGGCTTCCAGGATGATTTCAAAAGCTGCGAAGTGATGATGCCACTCAGTACCACCCGAGGCAACATACTACACCCAAGTCCACAGCCCAAGATGGGCTACCTGGGAGGGTTTCTGACACTGCTGGTGCCAAGCCACAGGCAGCAATTAACAAAGGAAAAGAGTTGCTCGTAGCTTGACTGCTGGCAGTGCGGTTGATGGCTCTGGACAGAGGAACCTACACGAGGTGAGAAACACAGCAATCCATGCAGAGATGACTCAGGGCGTCACCACCAGCGACCAAAACCCAGGTGACTTTGCTGAGGCCAAGCAACTACTGCCTCTCAAGCGTATCCTATGCTGGGGAGGCAAATCCAGTGAGCTGCAGGATCTACCCCTCTTAGCATGTGGAATAGCTGTGGGCAGGCACTGCAGGGCCAGGCACCCTCACTTTAAAACCAGTGGGATATCAGCTCACTCTCCAGAGCTCCAACAAGCACTGGAGCACTCAGGTGGGGAGCGCCCAAGTCAATGATATTTGGAAAAGATGGTCAGGTCTTGAGGAAAGGGGTTCCAGCACTGCATCTAGAAATGAAAACAGACCAAGGTAGGGCCAGCTGACCTTTCTGCCTAGGCTGCTGGAGGAGCCTAAAAGCCTCCTTGAGCTCTTGACTAAAGCTGGAACTGCTGGCAGCAGGTTTTGGCATGAGAGGGGCTAGAACAAGCACTGGAGTCCCTGCCTTCCTCAAATTTACTCATCTATTCCAGCCACACAGCATGACGGAGCAGTGGAGCTTGACTGGTGATCTGTCCCAGGGACTGGTGAAGTGCCCCAGGGATCAGGGGTGCCCTGCTGATCTCTGGAGCAGAGACACAACTTGAGATGCCCATCTTGGAGACCTGCTCCCCCAGCAGTGGAGCAGTGCCCGTGCCGCGCCTCTGGCTGGAGGAAAGCGCACCCTGAACCTGATGAAACTGCAAGGCGTTGGTTGCTCGGCAGTGCCACCCACTGTGGTGCCAGGTGCCCTCCCGGCCACGCGGGCACGGGCCCTGCCCTGGTGGATGTTATCTGGGCTGGTGAGTCGGGCAGAGTGCTGGCTTAGCACAAAAACAACAACAACCCCCAGCTGCTTTCAGTTCAGTGCAACATACTTCCGACTTCTCGGCAATCACGGAGAGTGAAGCATGTGACAAATACCCTCTACTCAATAGCGGGAGGATGAAAATAAAAATAGTCAGTTTTGCCCAGCTGGGCAGAAAACACCAGCACCTGCAATGACACAATCAGACAAAAGCATTGTGACTTCCAACACTTATGAAATGAGACTGCTGCATCTGAGAGAGATCATCCAAAGGAACTTCCCTCCCTTCTTCCCCAGATCCCTACAATCCACACAACAGATACTACTGGAAGAATGCAAAAAGAGGAAAGCAGATGCAGCTTGGCTGTCGTGGCTCTGGGCACGCAAAGCTGCTCCCCCACCACCTCTCCACCAATTCAATCAGCGTGTTTGTGCCATCCAGCCTTTGCCATCGTCTAAGCCCACAGAGAACAAATACACAACAAATATTAAAATGGTGTGAGCCTTGTCTCTCTGCCCATCCTGGTGCCTGCCACTGCTACAACAGATTCCGCCTCATCAGTGGAAAGTCTGGAGACAGCAAAGCCAGCAGAGACAAAGGTGTGCTGGGTTTACCTTTGAAGGGATTTAGATCTGGAGCACTCAACATGGACAAACTGCTGAGACAGGCATTTACTCAGGTGTATAAACATCACTGGCAGTAAATGCCAGCCTTGCAAGAATTCTCCTCCAAAGCTTAAGAATAAATTCAACATGTTTTTAAATAATTATGGATGAATCACTTGAAAAAACTTCCTACATTTTATCTTCAGTTGCTGACACTGATCGTGCAGCTGTTTTGTTTATAATGTAATTACACGTTCCCACCTACTTGCACTCTCAGTGTGCAGCAGAGTACCTCAGGTAGCAGAAAACCTAAAGGCTGACATTTCCTTCTGGCCTTTGGAAGCGACAAAACAGTTAGTACAAAACTTAATTTATTTGAGGTGGGAGGTGGGGAGGAAAGAGAGGCCGCAAGTTAATTTCCCTTAGAAGCCCGATGGTCCCCACCCAGAAACCTGCACACAAAAGAACACTGCCTTTAAACTGGTAGGTTAGGTCTGAGACCAGAGCGAAGGTTTGTCAACCATGACAAGCACCGGCTTGTTTAACAGCCGACCGGAGGGTTGAAAAGTCTAATAAAACCGAAAGGTCTTCCATAACAAAGCTGCTGCCACTTAAGGAGAACATTCACACCCATTCAACAGGCTTTTTTTCAAACATGCAGAGATTTTTGGAGTCTCCAAAGCGAGCAAAGAACACCAAAACAGAGCAGCTAGAAACTGAAGCTGGAAAAAACTGAAGTGAGCAATAAGGAACACACTGGGAACAGTGAGTAACTAACCACGAGAAGAGATAACAAAAATGCTGCATGACCTCCCTTCCATCACTTGGATGCCTTTCTAAAATAGACACTTCAGCCTGACCACAAGTTATTGTGCAAGGATCACTGGGTGAAGCTGCATGACCTGTTATCTCCAGGATTACCAAAGGAAAGTTTTTCCCATGCCCATTTGGAAAGCTTCCTCTCTTCACAAAGAGGAAGGTTTATATGCATCAGTTTTGCAGGCTCTGCCAGCCCTGGCTGGGGAAGGCCTGAAGCCATTGCTTGGGGACAGTGGGATGCTCTGCCTTCTTAAATTCTCCAATTGGGCTAATTTCCCCAGGACTCAAACCCCCCGGGTCACAAACTTCACTGCATATATCCAGAGGGAAAAATCAACACTGTTTTACAACCTGACAAATCCCTTGCTGTAGTGACACATCCACACATCCTCTGCTCCCCATTTCCATCTCGTTTTGCCAGCACTTAAGCTCAAGAAGCCTTTTCAAAGTAGCTTTTCCCAAGAGAAGAAACCCAAGTTCCACTAAATGTGCAGATGTTCAGACACACATGAAATGTCACTATTTCCACAACAAAGAAGGCAGATTTTCTGTCACTGCTTTTCCTGGCAGAGTCAGGGACCAAGCAACAAAGGACTTGTGGTGATGGTCTTCCTTCAGCACTAGATGAGCAGCAAACACAAGCTGCACACACCTGAGCTTCTGTCTGTGGCTTTGCTCAAGAAGGAACACTTTTCATTTCCTAAGAAATAAATGTTATGACAGTCACATGGACTGAATTAAAGTATAAAGACCAGACCTCTTAGCCAGAGACCCCAAATTTTATGAAAAAAATTTAGAAGTACATGTTCTTGGAAATCCAATCTGGGTAGGGCCATAAGGAGAGGAAGAAGGTTCCAAGGTCACGTTTTACAATCTTTTGAAGCAGGAATGAAGCTGATGTCTGACGGAGAGATTTCATGCTGCCATCTGTACAGAGCTTCCCTTTCTCCAACACACTGCAAATGTTACTTTGCAAGAACTTGCTGTCTTTGCTCAGGCAGTCTTTATTTATACACAATAAAGGCCTTATGCAGGAGATCAAGGCTGTATTTCATCGATTTGACACGATGGTTAACCTGTGAACTTTGTCCCTGCTAATAGAATAATTTCTATTTGTTGATTCCTCTTTTGGGATCCTCGAGGGTAACAGCAGCTTCATCCCAGCTCTCATTTGCATGCCTAGTGCCAAATGGTTTTACATCTCTTAAGTCTGTGGGGCAGAGCCAGGACAAAGTTGATCAAATGCAGTAGCTACAGCTGGATCCTGAGTCCCCACACCTCTCTCCATGGATCCTACCCATATTTCTTAGGAGCTCTCTAGTTGCTTGGCTCTGATTCATACTTTGCTTGTGAAACCTTGGAGAGGTGATAGAATCATGGGATGGTTTAGGTTGGAAAGAACCTTAAAGCTCATTTTGTTCCACCTCCTGCCATGGGCAGGGACACTTTCCACCATCCCAGGTTGCTCCAAGCCCTGTCCAACTTGGTCTTAGAGAGGGATGGGGCAGCCACAGCTTGCCTGATCTTTGGCTATCCAAGCAATCAGTCTCACAGAGGTCCCAATGGCAACAGCCTAGACTAGGCTGGCAGCAATGGCAGAACAAGGAAGCTCCTCTTTCAGATAAATCTTTCCCAGTCCAAGAGGCTGACTGCCACACAAGAAAATGACCAAAATTTATGACTGAAAAGGGCAAATCTGTTAAACACTAAAGACATGGTTTTCCAGCAGACCTAATCCAACTTAAACATGGAATGCTGGAAAAAAGGCCTGCCCAGTTGTACTCATTCTCATTCCACCACCAGCATTCCTCCAAACACATGCCGGAGATAAAGGACAAAAAAAATTGAACCTCCATAAAAGAAGGAAAAGGAGGATGGAGAGAGGAAGAGGACTGACTCTCTGGTCTACAACGGGACAGGGAATATGTGGGGGTCAGTGGGCTGGAGGATAAAACTCAGTAGTTTCTGGTCATTAGCTCTGGAGGTAGATCCAGAGACTAACAGGAGGCTATGCTGCTAACCAGTAGGTCTCACTTGGGTATTTCAAAGAGGTTTTTTCCTCTAGCTATAGCTTTGCCTCCCTCCACTGCTTATCATCAGGATAGATGAAAGCTCTTCATCTATTAGCTATTTAGATCAGATGAAGACCTTCAAAAAACTGATACTTTGAGCATAGGTTGTATCTTGGGAGTCAGGGGACCAAGAAATTCCAAGTCTTACCACAGAAGTGTACTCTGGAGTCTTCAAAGGTAAAATCCAATTTCTATGTGGGTTTTATAGAATTCAGATAATCTGACTTAAAACTGCAACGGTTCTACTTAAATTCATTACTGCCTTACAACAGTGAGGGATCCAGGCTGGGGCTGCGAGGAACGATGGTTTTGCTTTCACCCACAAGTGTGATCTGCAACAATTTAATTTCTGAGTGTGACTTCAGGCACTTCAGCTTACTCTGGCACACAGGAAGGGAACAAGATGTGCGTCTCCAGAAGAGTAAGACCTTTCCTGAAGTTCCCTGAGCTGGGTATTCAGGGCTGCACCACTGAAGGAAGGGGCAGTTTTGCACCTGATGTGCTGAGATGGATACTGGAGTCTCCAGAGGAACTCACACCTGAGCCATGTGTGTACTGCAAACGAGGAATAAAATGAGCCTTTTCACAAACAAATAGCCTCAAACCCAGCTGACTGCTGTAGGAACGTGTACTTCCAGGAGCATGATCTTTGTGAAGTCCAAAGCTGAACTTCCAAGTGAAGCAGACATTAATTAACTAATTTGTAGCATTAGGATAGATGGTGTCAGACATATTTTGTATTTGACAAGTTCAAAAGTGTAGTTTACATCTGGCATTGTTCTACTTCCAAATCATCTCTACTAACCCTGCATCAGAGCCCCCACATCCCATTGCCATGGAAGAGGTGGATAAAGAGGCACCAAGCTCACCCAGCCTCACCCACGCTGGGGTGGCACAATACAGGCTGTTCCACGCTGCCAGCCCGGGCTGAGCCAACCCCTGCTCTCAACCAAGTGTCAAATCTTTTCAGAGAGATGCTCAGAATTATATTCACCAGCAATTTGACTTTTTAATCATTTCAATTACTGTGACTAAAACCCTTCAATCGGAACAAAACCAGGGAAAAATAACCCCTCTCCTTCTGAAGCAGCCTGCCTAGCTTAACAGACCATACCAAATTGTGAAGGTTTTTGCTTTTGTGGTCTTCACATATTTCATTTAATGCAGATAATTAACCTCAGTTTCTAATTTCAAATCCTCCACATAAGGAAGCAAAGTGACTGAATACATTCACTGACAGATGGAAAATTAAAATATTACTACAGCTTCTGCATGGCTCAAAAGACAGGGCCTCGCAAAAGATCTTTCTTCTTTTATTTGACTGATTAACTGTAATTTGCTTAATGGATTTAAGGATGAGCCTAATAATCCAATGATATATCCAGGCACTGATTTAGGATATCAGCACCTCTGTTCTGATTTTTTTTAAAACAGCAATTTTCTGCATTACATAGTCACTTCTGAAACCAGATTTTTCCACCAATTGTAATAAAATAAGGCCCATGATTTATTTTAAATGGGTGCATGACTGGCCTTGCACCAGGCAGCCACAGTGCTGTAACTTCTTGGACCACCTTCTGAAGCCCCAAATCTAAGGATGACCCAAGATCATTACGTGTTCCAGCAGTCACTGACCCAGCCCAGCAGGCAGCCAGGACTTTCTGGGAAGGTGGGAAGTCAACAGCTGAAACCTAAAATGGGGCCAATGTGTCTTCCCCCAGCATCCCCACACCACTCTCAGTCCCTTTTCCACCAAGAAACTCTGCCCTAACAGGATTTCACAGTCTGTCTCAATAGTTAATAAATCCAGAATTTAACAGACTATTAAAGGAAAACATCCAAGAGGCAGTCATTTTTAAAACGTCCAATGGCAACTAATTATTCAAGGGATTAGTCCATTATAGTAACAACAAAGAAACTCTTAGAACACAAAGCCAAGTTGAACGGCAGATCAAAACCAAGGTGTTCCCACCCTGTGGCCACCTCCTGGGTGTACTTCTCAGCGTCCTGGCATTGGTTCAGCTCCCACTCAACCTTTTAGCACCCCATTCTTTCTGAAACCAGGCAGAACTCAAACCAGTCTCCTCAAAATATAGTATTTCATGGTCTGTGCCATCATTGTGAGCACACAACAAAGCAGGACCATCACCAGGACTAGACCAGTCGGGCCACAGCTCTGTCTAACCCGGTTATGAGGCCCTCCAAGGACTCAGATTCCCACCCCTCGTGCTCTGCTCCCAGGCTACTTCAGGCTCCCATGATTTTTTTTCCCCTATGTCCAACCTGAATCTCCTCAGGACTAAAAATGGGGACATAACTTCCCTCTTGGAAGTGAAAATATTTTCTTTTAAGAGAAAATATTCTGCAACCCAAATAAAACTCCATCACAACAAAAAAAGGCTTTGCTTGCTGGAGGAGGGGAGAAAACACTAGTCATTTATCAAATTATTGTGCTAAAAGCTTAACTACCTGTCTTTAAAAAGAAGCCAAAGCACTGATCCATAACCAAACACAAACACACCACTTCTTCATCTTGATTTGTGTGGAGGCAAAGCTATGGGCACAAAAGGTATTCTTCTTCGAATAAAATCTATTTTAAAACTTGGCAACCACTAGCATACATACTTTACACTGTTACTGTAATGTAAGCATTTCCACACAGAAGTTTCATCAGCTTAACAATATATTTTACAAAGCTGGCATTAATTTCTGTGCAAAAACACCATCAGTCTCTGTCCTGTATATTTTAGAGTACTCCAGCCACTAAATTACCACTTAGAGCTCTTAGCACCAGACCCCTTTCCTGCTGGATTCACTGACTTCTCTCAAGAACAATGCAGAACCCAAACTACTCTTCTGCAACTTATTTTCCTTAAAACTGGAAATAGCCACTGCTCTACTAAGATTCCAAACACGGTTGTATTGATTACAAATAATACTGTGGGCCCAGCAATTTTAATTCAAGATAAGCATTCCCAGCTTTACATATGGGTCTAACATTCAGTAGCTGATTTCTTCCTGCAAACAAGCTCCCATGAAGCTCCAGCAGCCTAACTCCAAGATGCATGTGCTGCCTCTCCAGCTAAAAGAAGCATCAGTAAGAGGGGAACACATCTTTAAATTTTCTAAATATGACTGCTCCTGCACCAGCATTTGTGATTTTGCATCCTCAGTTTTCCAACTGGTCAGTACAATTAACACCAATTCCTGCAACACCACACAGTCTTGAGTCAGAGGTGTGCAATTTAATATTTAATTATGAATGAAGCAGCCAACCTCAAAACTAGGGCTGCCAGCTAAACTTCAGCCAGCTCCTTCCTGATGCAGCCCCAGCTTCTGACCGCTGGACCGTTTATGCTCCCTAAGCCATGGAGAGATATTATGCTTTCCCTGAACCAGCCTCTACATGTTAGTTTGTCACTGCATTGTCCCAGACCAGAGGTTGTCACATCCCTCTAACACTTCAGTTTTTCTGCACTTGCCTCCTCTGCACACCCCATGATGAAGCGCTGGCTGTGTGTGTTTTGGGGAGAGCTGCCTTCCCACGTGTCCAGAGAGGCTGCCAGTGTGTGGGCACAGGCACAAGGACTTTCCTGGTGATTCCTACCAGCCTGGAGAACCACATCACCCACCCTTTTCATCTGAACCACCAACACTTGTGAAACGCGGTGAGCTTAGTCAGCTCAGCACTGTGGAAATTGAAGTTTGGAGCCAGCTTCTTTAAAAAAAGCTATTAAAACTTGGAGCTTCTTGAAAAAAAAAACAACAATCCCCTGTGTATATCAAAGCCCACACTTGAGAAATTTCTCCATCTGTGCCCAGCAGCTCCACCACTAACACTCCTCAAAATCCAGCAACCGGAGACTTCACCCACCACCACGTGTCCTCTAATCACCATCATCCAGGCTTCCTCTTCAATACTACACACTTCATGGAATGGGTCAAAACCCGAAACAATTGGCAAAACTAACGTAAATCTCTCAGCTTGCCTGGTTTTCAGGAGAGATGAAGGCAGAGCTGCTGGCAGGTAACACCACACGCTCTTCTCACTTCCCACCACAGAAGAAAGGCTGTGAGAGTGCTGCTCTCTGATGCTCTGGGAGTGGGATGGGAGCCCCTTCCCACACAGAGCTAAAGAGAGAGCACGAGAAACCCACCCCAGCAAAAGACACAACCAAACCACCAAGCACTGAATTTCCAAGGTTTTTGGAGGCTGTGTTTTCCTGCAGCGCTCCAAAAGCAGGCTGCAGGCGGTTCCAGGCACGGGCTGAATTTCTGCTCTCCAGCTCCGAGGGACGCTGTCCCGGCGTGTCGGAAGGTTAATGAACGATTTAGCCGCCCTCACAACCACGTTAGTGTCACTTTCGGAAGCTGCGAGTTAATGCCCGAGATCTTCGGGGGTTACCCTCTTTGAAGTTCACTGATCCATAACCAATGTCCAATTAATTTGCAGGAGCCTAACGATAATGACTATTGGCCTTTTCCGACGCATACAAAAACACAGTGGGTAACAGCGATGCTTTTGGCTTCAGGGTATTCTCAAATCTGCCTGAACATTTGCACACCTTCAAAAATATTCAGCGCTAATAACGGGTTGTTTTCTGCCGTTTGAGGAATTTTTTGCATTTGTTCTCCTGAGAGCAGAGCTACTGCATCAAGATTTATGAACTTTCTGCTGGAAAAAAAAACCTGGAGCTGATTTAAGATGCTCATTTGCTAACAGAGAAAAACTTCTATTGCATTTGCTTAGATTCCTCTTTATTTAGGGTTTCCATGGAAGCCAAGGAATAGAAGTTCAATCTTAGGAAGATTAAACAGGCCCTGAGATATAATGCAAAACAGCTTATTTCAACATTCCCCAAAGAAGACAAATGAGAAATTCTTCCACACATATGCCAACAAAAAAAGAGGTTTGTGGAAATTTTCAAAATAAATTGGGATGCAGCTTTTCAAATACTGCATGCAGCCATTGCTTCCTGCTGTAAGCAGCTTCTCCAGCTTCCAGCACACTTTCTCAGGTGAGAAAGTAAATGAACAAGAAGTCTGCAGGATAAAGATGCTACAGCTTAAAAACCAGCTTGTTCAAGACTGCTATTGCTATATAGCATCCAGGACGAAGGTTAATTCAACCACAAGGTCTTGCTCAAAGAGGAACAATCACCTCATAAATTAGTATCTCAGCAGTTTTTAGGATAAAAAAAATGCAAAGATTATGCAGTTCAGTAGCATCTTCCATGGCAATGCTCTGGACACCACAGAAGCTGACAGACCAACATTTAAAAACGAAAATAAATCCCTTATCTTCAGCTACTCCAGGCTACTCCTGCTCTGGTGAGAATTGCAGACATTTCCTTGCCTCCTTACCCCACAGGTCAGCAGAGTGACAGTAGCCAAAATGACAGGCTGTTGGACACTACAAATTAATAGCCACACATTTTCTCTGATCTCCCTCCTCCAGGTAAAGATTTATTTCACGTTGTTCCAATCTCCTATGAAAATGCCCAAGACTGATGAACTCTACTTCAAAACACTTCTATTTCACAGCACATTTCTTAAACCATTTTACAACCTGGCATAGATATAGTCAGATAATGAGTAATGTGCACCTTTTTCTTGAAGCTGGAGCTTAACAGCTCAGTTAAGCTGAGCTTAGTGTGCTCAGAGTCACACACAGAATTTACTACCTGGTCTGGTAAGGAAACTAAACACAGCTGACCCTCAAGTTATTTTCAATCTTAACACCATTATTGTTTAAATAAAAAGATACTTAAATCGTAGACTTTTCTAATCATTTATGGTGAGCACCCAACTGCTCAGTGAAATGCACTTCAAGACACATTCAAGGTTTTTATTAATCCCATGGGAAAGTCTCAAGACACTGGGATTTTTTTTCTGACTCCTGATTAAAACAGCAGGAGCCCACATGAATTCCCTTTTTTCCCCCCTCCCCAAGAGTTTCAAATGCAACATTCCCTCCTCAAAATCTGTAAGAAAACAAGAATCAAACCGAGAACATTTTGCCAGCTGAAAGGCGCCGAGACCTTGCGCAGGGTGGGATGCGCTTCCAGCTGCCAGCCTAAAGGGACGGCCGAGGGAGATTAAACACAGAAATGCTTTTCATAAGGCAGGAGGCTTTGAAGAGGACAGTTCAGCTACTTCATTTCGTAATCTTCACAAAGCGTCAGATTTTAGCCTAAGCAGGTCTTAAAACAAGGAGATTTTATTTAAAAAAGGGGGAAAAAAAAGTAGGAATGTGTTCTGGCCGGGTTCTGTTGATTCAGCAAGGGTTAGACACACACATGCTTATTGATCTCAGAGAGCTCCCTGCTAAGTTAATTGTCTGGAATTTTAACTGAGCTCTCAGCAAGTTTCAAAATCCATGTTGGCTGGAAGTGGGTGGGGGACCCAGAAAAAAACAGGCTGCAGAACTGTGCAAGTCCTACAGTTAAAAAAACCCAGCAATTACTTTCATGAAGGGAAGAGCTTCAGTAGGGCATGATTTTAACTGGATTTGGGGATTCTGACTCTGACACCACTAGAATTCAGTGCCGGAAATCTCTTATGCAAAGCAGTACCATTATCAGGGAGCACCATCAATGCTGCTTCACTCCTACCCACATCACCAGGGTGAGGGTATCTATCTCCTGTGAGCTCCCAGTTGTGGCTCATGACAATTTCTACAGAGGAAGTGTCACCACCAGCTGTACCTGCCCATGTTACAGTACCTGAACGCTGACCTGCTGGTGGAGGCTATGGTAAACCTAGTACTACAGCTTGCATGTGCATGAGGGCTGCCCATGGCTTTGCAATGCCCACCAAGCCCTATCTGCCTCCAGAACACCTCCAGCAGCAGTTTCTCCAGGTGAAGAACATGCTGCAGAGATGATTTGCCACTCTCAGACAGGAACAGCTAAAGACACCGTTAAAACAACTTGTGATTAGTTTCGAACAAAGCTTTGTACTCCATCAAACCACTCAGCAATGCCATCCTGCACCAGTGTAGATGCTTCCAACCACCTATGGTCTTCCAAGGTTTCCCATGTCCCCCACGCCCATGGCAGCTCCCAGATCCACTGCCCACCTACCTGAACTCCCTGCCCTCGCTGTAGCGCCGGGTTGGGGCTGCGCGTTGTGTGGCCGTCTCCAGGAGCAGCTTCTGCGTGAGCCTGCTGGAAGGGGCCGAGTCCCTGCTGGCCTCGGGCTCGGCCTCTTGGTCACACTTCCACTCCTCATCCTCGTTCAGAGTTGGCAGATAACCAGGTAGCCCTTTACCTGTCCCAGATCCCGAGCTCGGATCGCTATAAATTTTTGGACTTTCCCCACCTGTCCTTGTGTATTCCAAATAAATATCCGACTTAAGGAACAAAGGGTAGGTATTGTCTTCTATCATGCACTGAATCTCTGTTTGGGCCTGGTCAAACATGTCAGGGTCAATCTGCAGTTTCATGACACAGTCTTTGATGAAGCTTTTTGTGGCCGGTTTGATCTGCCGGGACACAATGCCATTGTTGTCGAGGATGTATTTTTTGTAAATGGCTTTTGCCAGCTTGAGTCTTTTTTCCTCATTAGACACACACGGCTCCAGCTTCCTGAAGCCACTGCAGGCAAACCAAAAGTCCAGCAGATCTGCACAGTCCTCCTGTTTCAGGAAAGTCCTGAAGAGGTTGATGCCATCTTGATCATCCAGCAAGGAGTGCAGCGACTCGGCCCACTTCAGGTAGGGTGGAGTTGGTGAAGCACTCCCCTCGGGCTCGTACCCCAAATCCAAATCGGAGCGCCTTGGTGTTGCCGTGGACGTCTCATTTCTGATCACATCACTTTTACTGGAGTAGAAACCATGGCTAACCGGCCTTGGGTCTGTGGACACGAGCTCCCCCTCCTCACCAGGAACCGGTGGCCTTGGAGCATCTTCAGTGAAGCTTCCTCCGAGGTCCAAGGGGAAGCCTTTCCCTTGGATATTCATTTTTCTGGTCCTTGCTTGCGTGGGAACAGTGAGGGATGAGCGCCAATCTCAAATCACCAATATTTGTAGCTCCAAGGTGAACAAGTTTGTTCGGCTGAAACAGATGAGGAAAAAATAAGCAAGCATCACTGGAAATAAACACTCTAAGACAATAAACCACTGGTCAGGCTCTGCACCTTTACTGTAACTAACACCTCTTTTTCCAGCAGAATCAATGGCTTGGTAACTTCTGAGAGCACTGAATCGAGCTCAAACCAGGAAGAGGCTAAAAATGACAGTTACAGAATATCCTGTAAAAATACAGTTACATACAGAATTTGGCATCACAGATACAGCTGACACCATGCTTAAACACCAGCCAATTTCCCAACACTGGTTTATACATGACCCTGGCATGCAGCAGCCCATATCCAAGAGATCCATACTCAGGTACCACAGGACACATGCCATCTTCTGCATTGCCACCAGCTCCTCTGCACTGCCTACCTGGACAGGACATACACCAGTTCATACTAAGGCAACATGTTTTTATCTGACTATGAATCTAGGAAATTCTTATCCTTAAACAGGAATTTAAGGCTTGTGAAAATTATTTTTAAAGAACATCCAGTTAGTCCTGAAAGCGGGGCTGCACCTTAATCAAACACAGGTGGCTTTCGTATGCTCAAGTGACATACCAGAGCCACATTCCTCACAAATCTCTGCATTTCAGAAATACGCAGCGTCGCCTCATCTAGCTCCAGGGGAATCCAGATGCATCATTGACCCTAATATTTTGGGCATCTGGAGTGCATTCTTGCTTCAGATGGGCATGTTAGTGCAGGAGCTCAGTTCTAGCACTGCTTTTTGTAGGCAAGCCGTTGAGAAAAGGTTCATTTACGCTAACAAAATTGCATGCTACAAGCCTGGGAAAATTTCAGGTCATCAAAGGAAAATGAGAGAACCACCTTGAGAAGGAAACCTGATCAAGTATGATGTTTTTAAAGAGCAACGAGTCAATATGGAGGATGGAAGGTATGGGGAAGGCAGGGAAGGAAGAAAAGGGCAATCCCTGGGTTGCTACTTCTGCTGCTTAAATTAACCTCATCATTTAAAGCGAGTAGCAAAAGCCTTGTGTTATAGAACAGCCTCAGCCTCTAAGCCCCAAGTACTGCAAAGCACCAGCATCCTCACAAATTACTCCTTACACTGGATTAACTCAATTACATGTAAAAGCACACCAGGAAAGGCACATTTTAGCTCGCCCTCCCTCTCAAAGCAAACCCCACACCAATGAACATCTTTGGGATGCTTTATAATTTTCCCCCCATTTCCCGATCCTGGCTAAACCAAGAACCGCCGCCGATGTCGAGCCTGTCCTTACAGCCCACCTGTCCATCGTGAAACAACCCGGCGAGCCCAGGAGCGGCCAGCGAGGATGGCTGGGCCCCGTGAGGAGCGCGGCAGGAGCCAGCGCCGCGCTCCCACCCGGCCCGAGCCCCCGGCATGCAGCCCCTGCCCCGGCACCGCGGGACGGGGCTGAGCTCTGGCACCATGGGGCGATTCTGGGTGGTTTTCACCCCGCTTCTGGAAGCGACCGCAGGATTCGCCCCCCTGTCTGCGGCGCAGGTCCCCGGTGACCCCCGGCCGGCTGAAGGGGAGTCCAGGGGCAGCGGCACCGCAGCCCCGCAGCCACGCCGGGCATTGTTGCGGCGGGGCGGTGCTGGCTCCGCGCCCCGGCCGGGGCAGCCCCGGGAAGCCTCCCGGAGGACACGCGAGGCGCCCGGCCGAGCCGCCCGCCCGGCTCCGGAGAGGATCCCCGGCCGGGCCGCG
>VXBI01014343.1:313103-325485 GCA_013397375.1 Toxostoma redivivum
GGGAGGCCTCGAGCCCCGGGAGCCGCAGCACATTGCCAAGTGTACGGGCTGGGCTCTCCGGACAGCTCCGGCACGTGGCCGAGGCTGCGGGCTGGGCTCCCCGCAGGGCCCCGGCTGGGTAGGCACCTCAAGGGCTGAGTGGCTCCAGGGCTTCGTCCGGCTCTGGATGAGGGGAGCCCGTGAGCATCCCGGGCAGACACGGCCCCAGAGAAACTTCGGAGACCTCCAGGGTCTCGTCGAAGGGCTCTGCCCGGGAAAGGCATCAACCTTGAAACACCACCGGCCTCCACGGCTCTGTCCGTGTTGAACACCGTCACACACCCAGTTTTGTCCAGTTTGGACCACGCACCATGGGCCTGGGGATGTAGGGGCACCGGTCCACCAGCCACTCTTGACTCCAACAGCAACTAGAGCTGGTTTGGAGCCTGCAGCGTGTGTCCTGCTTCTCTGAGCTGGGCAACAGCCGCGGTGAGAAATCAGGGACTGTCCAAGAGGTGGCACTGCGTGGACTGGAATGGGTCACACCACGTGAAGACTCCCCAAAGCAGGGATGTTTAGTTATGGGAGCAGGGTGCACCAGCTCTGAGGCTGCAGTGATGGGGGACACTGAAAGGAGAAGTGGATTGCCTGATGCAGAGATCAAATGAGAGTAGCACGACAGGGAAGTGCAAAAGCATGCGTCTTCCCTGGAAATCAGTGATAGACTCTGAGGCAGACCCTAGATACCATCCCAAAGCTGAACAAACAAGCCACTAGGCAACCCTGTGAAAATAAGAAATAGCTCAGAATGATTTCCTATAGGGACTGTTTCTGCTTTCTTATGCGATGACGCTAGACCAGTTGCCTGCCTCAGTGCATTTAGGGAACACTTTTGGAAACGTAACATTTTTTCCCCCAGTTTTGTGAAGCTCCCAAATATCCACTCTGGGCAGTAACACTTCCCATCCCACCCCAGCACAGAGCCTGGCAGGATGATGTGGCTCCTTGCACTCTCTCATGTGAACAATGCTCGGAGCTGATTTACACGTAGCAGTGCAATACTGATCTCAGGCGTAATAATAGAAAAGCTGATGTGGGATTCAGCTGGTAAAGAATTAAAGGATGGGAATATAATTAATGCAATCAGCCTAGTTTCCAGAAAATAGCTCTTGTCAAACTGTGATGTCATCCTTTGAAGAGATTACAAGTTTGGCTGATAAAGGTTATGGCATAGAAATAATAGACCTGGGCTCTGTTCAGGCATGTGACTTAATCCGTATACTATTCTGATTAAAAATTAGCACAATACAACATCAAGAGGGACACCTTAAAGGGGCTGGGAGCTGGCAAACTGACAGCCATCAATGGGGAATCCCTGCAGAATGGGAGCGAGCTCAGTGGGTGTCCGGGCTTGGATGGGAAGCCCAGTGCTATTCAGTATTTCCATCAATGGTCTAGAAATAGATTAAAAAACCCTGCTGAGAAAAACGCCGGGGCGAGGGAAATGAGAGGGGCAGGAGACATGGACGAGGTCAAGACAGCTGTAGAAAACTTCACAAGCCGAGTCCCTGGCAAATAAAACGTGCTTGAATGCGAGCAGCTGTGAAAGGGTCTGTCCACTGAACACAGAGCCCTTCTGCTGGAAACCTGGAATCTGGCAAGGACAGATTGGGGGGGTGTTTAGGAGGCAGGAGAGATAATGTGAGAGGAGCAGGCTCTCCATGGGGGATGTCCAGCTGGGACAGGACTGGGTGCTACAGCAGGAGGGTTTCAGCATCTGTGCTTTGGAAAGGTTGCTGAGGAATCAGAAGGTGGAGGAGAGTTAAAAGTGAGCCCTGCAGCCTCCCTGGCAAGTTTAAAGGAGCCCCAGAGATGCCTCTATTATAGCACTTCAGCCACTTTAAGGGTGAGAGACAATCAGGTGTTAAAGAACTTTTCATCTCCCAAAGGCCCAGCAAGATCCATGGCTTGAACTGAGTTCATTTGAGAAACCACAGCAAGATTTCTCCGTGGCAAGGGAGAGCCCGAGGTGGTGGGTGATGAGTTTGGATGCAGCAGGATGCAGGTGGTTGAAGTGCTGGGGCTTGACATGCTCTCCCTCATGCTGCCATCCTTCCCTGACCTTCCTTATTGCTCCTCGGGTTGGGCTGGAGCTGGGGAGGTGGGAGAAGTGCTGGAGGCTCATCTTGCTCCCACCAGTTCCTGGCACATTCCCCCAGCTCAGGGGACAGAGCCCAGAGTGAGGACCAGCCCCCATCCCACCCCCAGGCACACAGAGAGCCAGGGGGCCTCCAGACCGGCTGGAATGTCCCTTCCGGCAGTGCAGGATCACTCTGTGCATGCTCCCAGGGAAAGAAGAGCCAGCACTGCCCTGCTCCTGCAAAGGCAGCTGCCCCTTCCTAGGCCAGAAGAAGCAAATTCCCACAGGTCGATGCCAAGCCTTCATGGTGCTTCATTATTTTCTGGTCCTCTAGCAGGAATGCTTGGGGCTGAGAGAGCTATGGGCTCCCTCTGGAGCCCCTTCCGTGCCTTTTACTCCTCAGATGTCTCATGACTAGGAGACTTATCCCTGCACTCTAGTGGGGGCCAAAATCACTTACTTCCAGATTTATCTGAGGGCATCAAACAGGTGATAAACCACACTGAGCATTCCTGGCCATGTGCTGGTAGAATCAGACTGCAAGGTCTTTGAGGCCAATTAACCAAATCTGGTTCTTTTCCCTTCTTAATTAGCTGATTGTGAAGCTCTGCCTTTTACCCCAAATATCACCCTTACACCAAAACTGCCACCACCAAGATGGCAGCGGTGTTTTGGTGCACCCCTGGTGTCACCCTGCCACTGAGGCTGGCCCCATGTGAACCTGGGGTGCTGGACACTTCCCAGCTCCCAATGCACATGTTCCTTTCTGCCTGGAAGAAACAAACAGCAAACACCGGAGAAAAAGAACAGATTTCAGCCTTTGGTCTGAAGAATCTGTGCTGCATACAGGCAGCACTTCTGCAATTCCAGAACCTCCTTGCACAGGGACGTGTTCTGTAGCCCCCTCCCCTCCTGCCAAGATAGCTTGGGACGGCAAGCTCTCCAAATCCCATCTGCAGAGCCTGAAACCGCTTGGATCAGCTTGGACCAGCTTCAGCACTGACTGGAGTCCTCACAAATGAATTCTCCTCTTTGCAGCGACTCGCTGACTCGCCCCGGCAAGGTGGGTCTGACGCGGTGCTGAGGGGTGATGGCTGGTGGGCTGGCAGCACACAGTGCTCCCTTCCAGCGGCAGGGATGTGCGGGGGTGGGAGCCGCGTCCCTCCGGCGCGGGCGGATTCGGGAGGGAGTGCACTAGATGGTGCTGTTCAGCCTTTGGCTGCCATTTAAAAGCTCCTGCAAGGGCGTAAGCAATGCCGAAATTCGCTGTTCTTATTTTCAAAAACCTTTTTGGAACTAGGGGATAAATAGAAATAATCTGAAATATACGGTCCTACACTGATCACTGTCAGAGGCAGAGGGCAGCTCGCTCACAGGGGTGTGCTGCCTCCCACTTCAGGCCTGCAGCATCCTCAATGCTAAGACAGGACCCAGGGTTTGATTATAAGACCAGTGATGGCCAAAGAAAATGATGATTTAATGATTTAAATAAAAAATATTGCCAAGAAAATAATGGGGTACAAGAGGGGGCTGACAGCTCTCTCTTGGACTGCTGGCAAGAAGAGGAGGAAAAAATACATTAGCATTCAAGATAAAAGTATTGATGTTGTGGCACCAGGAACCCAGAGCATCCCAAAGAGCCTGGCTGGGATGAGGCACCAACTGAGGGGACAAGCAAGCAGAGTCACAGGATACGGCTGACAGGAGAACAAAGCAGAGAAGTGGCCATGGATAGGGCTGGGAGCTGGATCAGAGTGCCTGCCTCACCGGGAGGGATGGATAGAGCAGATCTCAGTGCGGGCAGTGAGGATGCCCATAGACAGCTGTGCCAGGGCTGGGGGCAAGAGTGGAAGTGAGTGGTGCTGATTTCAACCACACAGCATTCCTTCTTGCAGAGTCTGAAGATACCTGCCCACCTGGCCATGTCAGCCTGCCAAAGCATCTGTGGAGCTGCGGGTGCAGGTCCCACAGGCAGCCTGGGTGTGCCTCCTTCTTTGGATTCCCCAGCTCGAGGAGGAAAACACATTACTTCTAATGCTGGGTAAAAAGGATGAAACATTGTTTGGACACTTTTCACTCAGACCCTGCTCTTTCATTAAGCCCATGGTGGACCCTGTTCCAGGCAGTGGGAAGGTTGCAGGGCTTGGCTGCTCTGGCCACTCAGATCCTTACTCTCCAGAAAAATCATCCCAGTTTCCTGGTTCACTCCTGTTCCTACATGGGTGCTTGCTTGCAAATCCCCTTTTTATGCTGGGGTACAGGCCTGTAACAGGTGGATGGGGCAAAAGCTTTACTGCTCAAAATAATCAAAATATCAAAATCAAAAATAATGAAAACTGTAGCCAGGGTGACATTCTTCCAGGAATGTAGGGGGAGGAGGGCCTGGACCAGCTAAGGCAGCTGTCTGAAACTGGTTTTTGCTGCTGCCAAGGTTTGCCCATGGTGGTGCAGATGCCCAAATGGCAGATGGAAACCCCAGTACATAAACCTGAGCCCCTGCAGTGTCCCAGCACCCTGGCCTGTTGTCCCAGGGGTTTGCTCTGCCTTCATCTCCAGGTGTTTCTCTTTGTGTTTGCCCTGGCATCAGCCTCTTTCCCCCAGCTCTGCTTTGCCCTTCCCACTGGATTACAGAGCCCCCAAACCCGATGTTTCCCAAAAAAAAGATCACAGACAAGCTCATGCCATGGCTTGAGAGGCTACTCTGGATGTGCTGGTCACTCAACACCCTCCTTACAGAGGAGCTTGACATGAACTTTTGTCTTCCCACACTTCTGTGACCCTATAACCACCAGCCCTCAGAACACCCCAGCTCCTTTCTGACTGCCAGCCACTTCTAGCCTCATGTTTTGGGCTCAGGACTGGAGTTTTAGTCAAAGCTTTCCCCGTACTCCTTCTCCTCCATTCCAACCAGCCCAGGGAGAGTCACAGCAGCTCATGGCCACTCTCCTCTGCTCGGTTTGCACCATTCATAACCCCAGTAACAGCCAATGACCATATCAGCTAATGTTCCTCTGCCCTGGCTGGGCTAAGCCCAGTTTGTTCACATGGGCTTTTTTTCTCACTCCTGTCTCACCCAGATAAGCCCTGGACTCCCATCCCAACTCAGGGCTGTGTATGAACTGATAAACTGATAGAGGTGCCAGACCCTTGGTGTGTCCCCCAGCCCTCCCCACCTGGCCTCTGTGCTGCTTTTGGGGAAAGGTTCTTATATCTGGCAGAGCAAAGAGACCCTCAGAGACCCCTGCTAGATGTGAGACCCTGCCGCCTCCAAGACTCTGACAGATCCCTGCCACATCCCAGACCCTACAGCTCCCCTGGTTTGGATCAACCTTCTTTGCCAAAAGCAATGGCACAGGAGCTCAGCTAGCACCACCAATGCCCAGTGCTCTTCATCCCCAGACAGTGAAGGTGAGCACCCCCCGAGGACACCCCACACACCTTCCTGCACCCACCTTTGGGGTCCAGCCCAGGCCTGTGCCCTGCACTCCTGCCTCTCCATGCTCCAGACCACCAGGCTCGCTGCTTCTCTCGGGGTGCCAGGGGTGGGGTGCCATCCACACACATCCCAGAAATGCCACTCTGTGGAGAGAAGAGATGTCAGCTCATCCCTGCTAGGATCACCCTACCCAGGAGATGTTTGCAGGGGAGCTGGGATGGGCAGGAACACCCTGTGCTCCCCACTCACAGGAGTGGAATCTGTTCCCATGGTCCTGAAGGACACATTTCACATCTTGCCTCTCTGTGCAGGGTGATGGCTGAAGCAAGGTGTGCTCTGTCCTGAGGGGTGGTTATCCCTGCTGAAATGATCCCAGCTTACAGAGCTGAGGCAGGAGGGGGCAGCAGTGTCAGGGGACAACCCTGTCCCTGGTTCCCAAGCCCCACTGCAGAGCCAGGGCCCACCCACCTGCCCAGGCCATTGCTCACCCTCTGCCGCAGTGTCCCCATGGCGGGATGGGATGAGAGGAACATGAAGAACAGCTACATAGAAACAGCTGATTCCTGCAGCAGGGTTATCCCAGAGCAGCCTGAGATAATTCAACCTGCTTGATTCTGCTGGGGAGAGACTGATTTCCTTTACTCATCCATGACTGTGACCTGGGCTGCTGGAAGCAGGGGGAAGGCTGGTCAGTGCAGAAATATCAGCTGCTCTGCTCTCACTGACCTGTTTTGTAATGCTGGACAGGATCTTCTGGCTTAGCTGTGATCACCAGCTCAGCTGGCAAGAGCCACCTCAGTGCTCGGTGGTGCCTCAGTGTGTGTTCTGCACCCCAAAGTTTCCAGTGTAACCCTTTGGATACGATCTCCATCCTGGAGGGTCAGCTCTCTCAGAGAGCTGCCAAAGTTTTTGTGACAAGTACGGCCTGGTGACTATGTTTTGGCAAATTTTCCACCTCTGGTGGCCAGGCAGTGGCCGGTTGGACACACGCTGCTGTTTCTCTGTTCTCTCCTGGGATGACTCTGGCTGGCGGTGCCTCTGCTTTGACGAGGCTTTTCCCGGAGATGAGGCAGATGTTCAGGGAGCTCTCTATCCCGCAATTTTGGTTTGTTGTGAGTCCACCTAGTGGCTCGCAGGTTTATGGTCGGCTTTGCTGGGTGCAGGGAGGCTTGTGAGGACATCTCAGAAACACTCACACATTCAGGACAAGCTCTAGAAATAATTTTACCTCTGCACTGTGCCTGAGAGGTACAGTTTAGGTCCCAACTCAACGTTGTCCTTCACCAAGAGAGCTCTGAGGCCATGAAGTGACAATGGCAGCTGAGGTTGTGGCTGGCTTGCTGAGGTCCAAACCCCAGCCAGCCCTGGGCAAAGGGTCCCTGTGATCACATCGGGCACTGCTGGGGGAAGTCCCACAGCATTTCCACCCCTTACTTCTCCTGCAGAATGATTTTCTCAGCCTCAAACTCCTCAGACAGGGCATTAGATGCCACTCCTCTGAGTGATCCCATGCCCTGGGGAAGTGTTGGCTCTGGGTGCCCAGCAGCCAGAATTGAATTGCCACTGGCAGGTATTAGCCAGTAGCAGGCTCCTGGTGGCTGCTCATTTCAGGCAGGACAGCTGTGCTGGCAGGAGGACACAGTGTGCCAGCCAGAGCCCTCTTGGGGCCCTTCTGTGGCACAGCACACTGTGTGCTGCAGGACCAGGTGAATTCCAGGCCAGGGGGACAGGCCAGCCCCAGTGGGCGACCCCCAGTCCTGGCAGGACACTTCTGGGAGCCTCTGCTCTTTCAGCTCTCTGTTGGGATAGCCACAGACCGTCTAGGATCTCTCTTTACCCACATGGAGACTCCAGCCTTCATCACCCCTTTCCCAACCTCCTGCTTCCCAGCAGCACCTTGAAAATCCCCAGCTGCAGAGGGGGTTGCCCTCCTTGGCCATCTTCCCTCTGAGGTGGCCCTTCCTCAGAGCAACCATCCTGTGCCACCCCCCCAGCCAGGGCCACCCCTCCTGGCTGAGCTGAGGGATGGGACCCCTGCTGTGGTGTGTCACCAGCACACAGGGAACGTGGCCAGGGCTCAGTACAGGCAGGTCCTGGAGCCCCTCCAACCCAGTGATCTGCCTGAGGGTCACTGGAGGTTTCCCTGGAGGGTTCCTTCTCCATGGTGGGAGTGAGTGGGGCAGTGCCAGGAAAGGCTCAGTGGATGGACACCAGCTGAGGTCCTGACCAGCCAAAATTTTGGACACAGCCCAGCACTGTCTGGGGCTGACCTCCTTCCTCCTGCAGGGGACAGTCCTGGCTGATGAGCTGGGGGTGCCATTTGTCCACACATTTAGGGGAGAGTCTCCAAACTCTTCTGCTGCTTTAAGTGCCCTAGCACAAGCCCAGCCCAGGAGGTTATCTTGGCATTGACTCATCTCAAGGCTTTCCAGTATGAGGTGAAAAGATACAAAAAGTGTTGGTCTTATCCTGACAGAAAACTGGAGAAACTGCTCACAAAATCATTCACTGTGGGAGGAAGCTCAGAGAAGCAAGCCATCTGTATTTGGAGGGATTCAAGACTTGTTCCACAGCCAAGGCAAACCAGCACTGGATGTCAGCCACGGGATTCCCTGTCCCCTTCTGCCAGTGCTTCTGGGCCTGTCACCCATGCTCACCACTTGGCAGCTCTCTGCCTGGCTGCCTCTCTCCTAAAATCTCTCCTTCCTGTGCCAGGCAGGTGAACCACAGCAGAGCCAAGTCCTCTCCAGGACAGAATGTCTGGGAACAGGGGGAGTCATGGAATTGTGATCATGAGCATCCCACTTCCCTGGGGATGAGATTACAAGAACTGCTCCTTGGAGATATGAACTTCAGCCCAGGCAACTTTGAGTGCCCCATCTCCTCCAGAAGCCAAACCTTGGGCTATCTTCCATAGAAGCTGCTTCCCAGCCCTTTGTCCCCATCAGGACATGGAGGCTCCTGCCACTCCCTGGCTCTGCAGGGCTGGAGACACCACCCGGTGTCCAACATGTCGTGTCCAACCACCTCACACCCCTCGTGCTCATGCTGTGTCCCTCAGCCTGTGCATCTCCTCTCCCCCACAGTGGGAGCTGATGGCAGCCAGACCCTGCAGCTTTGGCCATCTCACCCCAGGGCTCTCCTGGTGTTCTCCCAGAGAATAGATTCCCACTTTGATTGTCCTGCTAGGTATTCTCTTACCAGTGCACCTCCTCAGAGGTCCTGCCACAGACACATGCTGGCTGGCACAATGACCAGCTTCCAGAGAACCCATGGCTGGCAAATGTGAACAAATCCAACCTTGTATTGTATTTCATCCTGATTCTTCATAGTTACAGAGGCTCAAAACAGGAGAAAACACATCTGGAAGCAGACGTACAACTCCGCATCTTGTCCAGACCTTGAACTTAGACTCTTCCTACTGGCAGCATCTTTCCCAGTGTGTCACGGCCATGTCATGGAGAACAAGTGTCACAGAGGAGCTTAACATGGACTTTGCTTCCTCTTCCCATACTTCTGTGGCTCTCCCAGGGCTGTGAGGTAAATGCCCATGGTCTTGGCTGACCACCTTGTGGGCAAAGTCCCACGAGATACCAGTCAGTGCCAGAAGTCATCCCAGCCCACCTGAGCTTTGGCCTGCAGTGGGGACATGGAGCAGAGGTGTCTTCCCAGGAGCTCCATGTCTCCCTCTTCCTAACAGAGGGGTATTTTCAGGTCTCCAAAGCTGAACATCTTTAGCTTTGCCTATTTATCTTAGTCTTGCATTCAACAGCTGCCCAGAGACCCCTGCCATGAAAATTCTGCCTGATGGAAATGAATGATTCAGCCTGAATTCTCATCCTCTGTCTCCCAGGTGGTATATGCTCCTCATGTGTCAATGTGGCCTGGTAGCTTCTGTGCTGGGCAGAGCTCTGGATGGACCATGTGGAGCAGTCAGGAGTTTTGGGAATGCCTTGGCCATGATCAGAGCAACTGTCTGGGTTGGGCAGGGAGGCTCAGTGAGTCCCCTCTGCACTTCAGCCTTCCAAAGAGCCTCTGCTTTGGGGTGGCATCCACATCCCTGACTCCTGTCCCTTGGATCATCTCAGGATGGACTGTCCAGGGCTGGTGACTCACAGCTTTCTGCTTAACCACTATTTGTACATCCATTCCCTGCAGTAGTTTCTGGCATTGGCCATTTTAACCCCACTAAAGGGGGACTGTAGTACTGGAGGATTCCCAGTACTGTGAGTGCAGCAAGAGCAGAGCAGCTTGACCCTGGGCTTGCAGTAACAACCAAATCCCTGTGGGGCTGTTTCCTCCCTGGGTCACTTGTGCCTGTCAGTGCCTTGTAAGCACTATCCCAATGGATAAATGCCTGTACCTACCTCAGAGAGCATCTGGGGGTGCAGCGAGCCCCCCAGCCTCAGGAGAGGGACTCCTCTGTTGTCCCTTGTCATGAGGACAAAACCCTGGGCAAGCTCTCGGGGCTCTTTGAAAGTGAGTCCTTTTGGTTCCTCCATTACTTTTTCCTTTCCATGTTCTTACTGAAGATCCTCATGGCTACACATGAGCCACTGGCCTTGGATGGCACTGAGCTAACTGCAGCAGGAATAAGGACATTTTGGACTCAATGGCATCCTGGGAGGGCCATGGGCTCGTGGGTGAGGTCACACCCACCAGACCCCAGTTCCTTGGTGTGCAGAGTTCCCTGCTGGCTCAGCCCCATCCTCATCCCATGGCCACCAATGCCTGTCCAGCCATGTAGTTCACAGCAGTTTTCGATCACTGTGGACCCAGCCTGGCCATCCATGGAGCAGGTGTGGACCCTTGCCCAGAACTGCCCCAGGGGAACCCATTGCTCAGGACAGGCCATACCCAGTGCCTGGAGGGGGTGTGTGGTCAGTGTGCCCTGCTCACCTCCAGCATCCACAGCTGCCACCTCAACCCCTCTCAGCTCATTCCCACCAGGTCCCACCTCCTCCTGCCCAAATACCCACATCAGCCAGGCTGTGGCCACATGGTCCCCACTCATGTCCCACCTGCCCTTTGCTGCTGCTGGTTTTATTTCCTTTCCAGGTTCCTTGGCTCTGGTCTCTGCTGTGCCGTGTTGGGAAGACAAGGTGAGTTCAGGTGTGATCTCCACTTCTCCTCCCCAGCAGCGCTGGCTCTTCACAGCGTGGACACTTCTATTCCCACATCAGTTGTGTCCTATATGCTTAGAGGAAGGTGATTCCCCCATCCCAGGGCAACAGCACCCACCCAGGGTAAATCCAACAGCATGGCTTATTTAAGGGGGGCCACCCCAGCTGCCAACTCCCCATGGGAACCACCACCCCAAAACCAGGCCCGCAACCAACCTGGCCTTGCAGCTTTCTGTGCCGCCACTGCCCTGGGGAGGCAGTGAGGGGTGAGGGTCCCACTGAGGTCCCGGCAGGATCCTGGTGAGGTTTCAGGGCCGGCCGGAGCTGGGAACATCCCTGCCCTCTTTGTGCTCCTCTGGAAAGCAGCGCAGTGCAAATATCAGCCGCGTTCTTTGAAATGAAAATAAAACTGATAAAAGTCGGGCAAATCCTGCTGCCGGCCCCCGCTGCCGGCCTGAGCAGTGGCTCTTTCTGCTGCCGAGCTGGCTCCCGCGGTTATCAATACATTATGTATGCCGGTGTCCGTCGGCCAGAGCCTTTTGTTGATGCTGAATATGTCCTGGCCAACAAAAGTGGACTGGATTAGCCACAGTGGATTAAAAGATTTTCTTCTTGGAGTTTACCTAATAATATAACAATTGACATAGAAGGTCTCTTTGAACCCTACACGACTCTCTTATTTTACCATCTGTGAGTTTGCTCTCCGTGCCGCTGATGGGGCGCCCGGCTGCCGGTGGTGCTGGTGGTGGGAACGCCGCCCGGAGCCAAATTTATCGCTGAGCAGAAGAAAGCAGCCCGTGTTTGAAGGGAGGCGGCGGAAAAGTGGCACAACTTCTGTCCTCCTGCCTTTGTCCTCGGCCCTTCTGCTGGTGGCTCACCAGGCTGGCAATGCTGCGGTGTGAGGAGAGAAGAGACCCAAAGAGTGGGCTCCAGTGGTGGGGAAGCCACCCACTCATCTGCAATTCGAGGTGTCTGGAGAGGTCCCGGACGGAATAAGCTCCTTCATTAACCATGAATTTTGGGAGAGTTGCTGAACTGTGAGCCAAGGGAGTTTGCTCGTCTCGGTTCCAGCCGTTGGGATCTGGCCACTGTCCCTGGTCTCCATTGCAAGATGGGTCAGGCAGCGGCAGCAGCGACACTGGGAAACATGGAGGGCAGCAGCAGCAGGGGAGGAAGGCTCCCCCCAGCATCCTGCAGCGCCGCTGGCCCTCGCCCCCTCCTCCGGCACACCCTGGCGTCCCAGCCTCGGGCTTTGATCTCATCCGGGGGGGCTCCATTCACAAGTCTTTCATTGCAGCCTTTGGAAATATCCGTCCTCAGAAGTCGCCAGTAATGAGATGGGGAGACGATGAGCAATTTAGGCGCCGTTCTTTCTTGCTTGCGTTTTTTATCTTCATATCCCCCCCCTTTTCTTTTCCCCTCTTTTTCCTTTTTTTTTTTGCAAAGACACTTCTGGAGCAGTGCCGACTTTGTATGGGATCACCACACCACCCCAGACCTGCCGGGGGGGCAGGAATATGGGGCTCGTGCCTCTCAGCTGGGGGCCTTTGATGAAGCTGCTTTGCGAAATTTGATTTGAAAGGCCTACGATGGCAATTTGGGGAGAATGGTGGAGCCTTTCTCCACCCGCCTCTCTTTGTCTCCCACCCGAAGGGGGGTTCCATTGTGGGTGCCGGGGCTCGGGGGTCGGGGCGGCGGCGTGGG
>VXBI01014343.1:325507-365664 GCA_013397375.1 Toxostoma redivivum
GCCGGCCGCAGCACTTTTTTTCCCCAGACTCTTGAACCTATTTCCCTTTCTTGGCAAGTGCGTGGCTGGAAGATGGGAATCTTTACTTTATATTGCAGCTTGGGCTTCCCAGCCTGATTGGCTGCAGCCAGGACCAAATGCTGGTCCTTCCATCCCATCGTCACTATGGCAACCGGCCCCGTTAGGCACCACCGATTTACTTATAATTGCTGGGTAAATAGTCAAGACAGGCCGCTTTCATCCCGCACCCAGAGATTGCTCTTCCTCATCTCCTTTTTTCCCTACTTTTTTTTTTTTTCTTGGAGGAGGAAGCCCTGAAGAGCAGCAACACTTAAGGAAACTCTTTGAAGGCTGTTGCAGAAAGCGGTGCCTCCCTTGGCCAGCCTTTCCCATCGCTCCTGCTGCACAATGCCTCGGTGCCAAGACTTTCCCACACCATCACGGCTCATCACTGTCAACATCATCATCATCCTCCTCCAAGGAGCAGTGCTGAGTGCAGACACATGATGCCCTACCAGCCATTTGTTCTGTTTCCCATGGGGATTCCACACTGGTTCATCCCAAGAGCCAGGATGGGGCCAAACTTCCCTTCATGACCTCTTCCCTCCACTGCTGCCATTTGTGATTCCTGTTCACAGCACTGGGGTTTTCTACCAGGGAACTCTCACTGCCTGGATCAGCCATCCCTTCTTCTGGCTTCATGGTGCTGGCTGGAATAGGGAAGTGGTACCTCTGGCCATGCTCATCCCTGGAGCCTAGGATGCTTCCTGCTTTCCTGCTGAGCTGCTCTGAGGCAGGTCTGTGAGGCCCAGAGCCTCCCACTGCTCTGGAAGGTGTTAACAATGATGGACAGAGCACAGGGCTGGACACCAGTCCTGTGATGTGGACGTGGGTTCATGTGCTCATGGCTGAATGGGTCCTGCAGGTGGTCCTGGCTCTATCCTCATGGTCCAGTGATGGATGTGGCAGCAAGAGAACAGCAAACAGCCCAGCCCTGGCCTGCTGGCTGGAACACTGGCATGGGATCCGCAATGTGCTTCTGTTCCCATGAGTCATTACTGGCACCAAACAACAGTCCCAGGAAAGTGGGGGGAAAAGGGATCTTAGGGAGAATCTAAAGGCTGAAGAGATCTGGAGAAAATGGACAGGAAGGCAAGAGATGAACAGTGTGGGCTTGAGGGGAAAGAAGCCAAGGTCATCTTTCCATTTCTTCCTCAAAGCAATCCAGAGAGTGGAGTCCTTCAGGGCAGCTGCAGGAGGAGCACTGGGAGACTCTGCCCAAGCTCATTGTATTGTTGGGAGAACTGGGGGATTCCTGCCCTGGGGAGCAGAGAGGAGACAAAGGTGACCACAGATGTCAACATGAACCCAGCTAAGAGAGCAGAAAGGAGCCATGGAGCAGCAGGCATGTCCGGGGCTTCTGAAGGAACTGGGGGTGAACCAGCTGATCCTCAGACAGATCATTCCTACCCACTGCCAGAAAGAGTTTTCTGGAGCCTGGCAGATGTGATAATAAATTTCCCTTTCACATATCACAGGGAGAGCCTGGAAAGGGCAGGTCACTGACCTCAGCAGCAGTACCAGTGAGTTGGCAGAAACACTCCTGGAAATGGGCTTTGTAGGCACCAGAGTAAACACCCTCCATCTAGGGTGATTTTAAAGGGAAGCTTGTCTCCTGGGAGCAGCAGCAATGAATGATGCCCACAATAAAGCTCCCATGGGTGTGCAAAGGGCTGGTGACAATGTGGGCACCAAAGGCTTCCCGAGAAGTGGAGGAGAAGGGGCTGGCTGTGCTTGGAGCAGCTGCTGCTGACACCACTGGTCCCAGAGCTGGGCAAAGGGCCCACCTGGGGCCAGGGCAAGCAAAGGCAGGCCCCAAGGATGGGCTCTCCCCAGCCACACTCATCAGCAGCCGGCTCAGGGTGGCCGGGGGGGCTCAGCTCAACCATTGCAGCCCCGGTCCAGCCGAGCACTGCATCATCCCCCAGTGCAGCAGTGGGTCCGCAGCACGCAGCCACACCAAGGACGGTGTCACAACCCCAGCTGTGCTTTAGGCCAGCAGCTGGCTGCTGCGGGCTCTAATGGCCACGGGGGCAGCTTTGGGACTCAGGGATGGGACTCTGAGCACGGCTCGGGGACTGCTCCGGGCGCTGCCGTGCTCTGGTCCTGCCTGAGGCTGCTTTCTCTATCTGTTCAAGGCAGCGTCTCTGAGAAGTGCTCTGGGGTTTGGCTGAGTGGGGATCGCTCCCTTTGCACTGAGGACGAGTTGGTACCACCCGGGTACCTGCAGGTCCCCAGCAAGGGCAGCTCCCACCTGCGCTGGGGCCGTGGCGGCAGAGCCCGCGCTGCCCTCCGAGCATCCTCCAGCAGTTCCCATGGAAACTCCCGGCTCGCGGGCTCTGAGCCAGCACTTGTAGCCACACGCCATCACGGCTTCAGCCACACACACCCACTGCCAGCTCCCTTGCCAGGATCTTGTCACCTTCCATCCTCTTCTGCCACCGGGACCTGCTGGTCCCCCCACAGAGGAGCCACTCCCCACTGCAGAGAGTGGCTCCACAAGCCCCTCCAACAAAGTATCTTTCCCAGAGCCCTACAAAGGCCTGAATTTACCTTGTTATTCAGCATATCATGCAGAATACAGAGAGAAAAAAAAAAAACAATTAAATGTGCATTCAAAGAAGAGGAAGGAGCTCAGCAGGACAAGTGGGTCTGGGTATGAGTGATTTCCACAGTACTTTCAACTCTGCACGTCCCAGGACCACCTGGCCAGGTGGAAACCCACTAGCATAGTGCCTGCATCCAAGGAGATTTCCCTCCATGTTTGGTGCTGGCACATAGGTTCCACACTATAAAACAGCTGTGAAAAGAAAAAAGCCACAGCTAATGACTTCTAGAGGAAAAGCCTTGTAGCAGGACTTGAAGCTCAATAGACTGAGAGGATTAAGTGTGAGAAAGAGGAGAAAATCCCATGTATGGCAAAGTCCTGCACTAGGAGCAGAGTATGACGAGGCTCCATTCCCAGAACTGGAGCAAGGCAGCTTAAAGTTAGGAGTTATGACTTTCCACCCCTCAAAACCTTCCAAATCTATACATGACTTTTAGGGGGAAGAATTTAACCAAGCTCAAGTCCTCCACCAGCCTCAAAAGTCAAAGGACAGCATCCTAAGGAATAAAAAGTGCAGTCATAGATAGTTCTGGACTGCAGGGGCAGAGTCACCTCACATCCAGCTGGGCACGTGAGACTCATCTGGGAAAGTCCACCTGAGCCTCACAACACATGCAGGAGGGGTCTCAGAGAATTTAAAAGGCTGTCAAGGAAATGAAAATGCCTTGGAATGTGTGAGTAGTCTCCATGAAAATAAATACCTGGCTGAAGCACAAAAATCCTGGCCCCATCCATACCTGGAGCACTGCCGAAGAAATCCCCTTCCCACTGCTCCCGTTTTGCTAGCATGTCCCATCCTGTATGCTCCCTCCACCTCATTTCACCTCTGCTTGGGGGACACATCCCTGGGGGCATCAGGGCACAAGGACCTTCTCAGAGCAGCCACATCCCTGGGCACCCAGAGGCCCTGTGAGCAGAGCCCTGCTCCCATCTCAGAAATGCCATTTGCTGTGTTTGAGTGCTCTGGCTGGCCTGAACCAGCACCATTTCCATGTTACCATGGCAATGGCTGCCTGGAAAATATGTGCAATGGATGCACAGAGCAGTAGAGTCCAGCCAAGCAAAGGCCTCTGTGGCCAGTCCAGAGCTGGCATGGCCACCCCTCAGCTCTTCCTCCTGCAGCCAAGGAGCTCAACCTGAGGCCTGTGGCAGGAGTAGGACATGGAGGGAACACCACCTGCCTGCCCCTGTTCCTTGTGTCCATCTCCCCCTGTCCAGTGTCCTCAGTCCAGCTCAGCCCACAGCTGCAGGAATGTGGCAGGGAGCTTTTGGCAATTCATGTGTGTATTGAGATTTTATTATTATTTTTTTATTTCTTTCTTATTACTCCTTACTGTAACAACTAAGCCCTCATGTCCCTCTCCACCTCTACTCAGACTCAATCAGACCCTGCCTGGCTGCAGACTGGTCTCAACCCAGAGAGAGTCCCCCCAGAGCCCTGCCACCATCAGGCCACCAGCTCTGCCTTGACACAGCTGGCCATGCTCTGTCCCACCTTGCCCCTGCAGGGCTGGGGCAGCTGGCCAGGACGAGCAGAGTGTCAGGAACCAGCAGGGCTGGAAAAGCTAGTGGTCACTCATGAGAGCCACCAGGGCCTGCTCAGCCCCAGGGATGCTCACACAGAGCCAGGTTGTTTGCTGCTCCACTTCACTGGGTTCTAGGTGATCCAGAACGTGGCCAATGACTCCATCCTGCCATCCCTGCCTGGAGCCACCTATCCTGGAGGTGATGGTTTGGCACACAAGACAATTCCTCGGGTGGATGGGAGAAGAGAGAGCACAGCAGGTGGCTGCAGAAGGAGCTCAGGCAGGAGGGTGACTGTCCATACCCCAGAGGAGGGAGGGACCAGAGCTACTGGACTCCCTCTCCCCCTCCCACCCTTCCCCTTCAGCCAGCACCTGGCAGCTGCTCTTCCTCAGACCACACTCACCCCCTCCTTGTTGGAGGCTTTGCAGGGAGGAACTGCAGCTCAGAGGCTGCAGCACAGAAGAGCGAGCTTGGGAGGACCTCTGGAGGTCTCAGCCTAGGTTCCTGCTCCAAGCAGGGCTGGCTGCAAGGCTCCAGTGGCTCACTGAGGACCTCCCCGTGTCCTTATGAAAACCTTCACCTCTCCAGATCCTGTCCCAAGACTGCACCACCCTCCTGCGGAAACTTTTTCTCAAGTCCAACCAGTGTTTCTCACTACCCACGGTCTCCTGTCCTTCCCTCTGCAACGAGCCCACCTTGATTCCCAAAATCCAGACTGATTCATCACGCAAGAGCACAGTTACCAGGGTATTTGCTGCCATTTGCTCATCACCAGAGCAAATTCCAGGGAGAGAGCAAAGCTGTGGGGGTGACAGCCTCAACAGCCTGAGCATCCCAGACCATCTCTCTGGAAGGAATGGAGTCCTGTGGATCTGAAAACAAACACCGCAGTGATACTTGAAAGGATTTGCTGGAATTATCCAAGTGAGTTTCTAAATCTCATGTCTCCTTGATTAATGCCATAGGATGAGGGATGACTTTAAGGCTACATTTGACCTGTGTTGACACCAGGTTTGGACTCATTCACATCCCTTTGCAACAGTGATTCAAACCAAGAGCCTCCAAGCCAGGGGGGAAAGACAGGCTTATCTATGAGACCACCAGGAAAGGACATGCTGCTTTTGCTATTGCTCCCCAAATATCCCTTTTGTTTGAATACAGAGAGGCTTGTTGGGAACTTACAAGGAAAATGCTGTTTAAGTCATGAAGGTAAACAGGTAAGAAAACTTGAGAAGCAGAGCCTTAAGCTGCTTTTTGGATCAGTGGCTGTGACTTACTGTGAATCACAAGTGAGACAGGCAAAACCCAAACATTCCTTTGTGATACCAGCAAACATCAGAATTCAGAATCACCAAATCTCAAACAGCAGGATTAGACCAGCCATCCCACCCAAGGCCTCTCTTGCTTGGATGCTTTCCCCAGTTAACCTTTTTCTCTGCTTTATTACTTTGCAGTGTTGGGGTTGGGGATGATTCCCTACCATGCTCCCTCCTCAACTGGCACATGGGCCCAAATTTCATGTTCCAGGGGCAGTTTCATATTTGTGGCTGGCTGGGACTATTAAAGAGAATGGCATGTTTTTGATACCTGAGGAATGAATTGAACAGGAATCCCTCAGTCCTGGATTGACTGTCTCACTTCCCAGTGCTGGTAGTTGATACAGCACACATGCCTCTCCCAGCCTCTCATCCATCATCCTTTCACTGCTGTCTTGAGATAATTTTTCACCATTCCCCTTTCCAAGCACTGCTATCCCAGCCTGGTCTAACGCTGCCAGGTCCAAGGTGACCCTGGGCAGGGCTCTCTGGCAGTTTGTTGGGGGCTGTCCTGTCCTTGCCAGCTGCCAGCCTGGGGTTGGATCCTCCTGACGCTCCACGTGCCTGTGCCTGGCTCTGGGCCAGGAGCAGGAGCCTGGTGACCTTTGCAGAAGCCTCTGGCAGTTCTGGGGTCTGAGCCAGGCCCTTCCCCTGTCCAGGGCTGGATTTTCAACTTCAAGCTGACAGCACCCTACCTGCACCCATGGGTTTGTGGCATCTGTGGCTTCCTGACAGCACGTTGTCACTGTGAATTACCAGTTCCTCTGATCCCCCCTATAGGGCAGCAAAGGAACCATTACCTGCCAGACTGAGCCCACCTACACAGGAAAAACCATCCCTCAAGCAGCACCAAACTCTCCAGCTGCGGCCAGCACTGTAAAAGCAGGACAGGTCTAACAGTGGGCCCTCAGCCATTCCTTCACCACCTCAAGGTAACCTGGCTGAGGGGTTTGTAGCCCAAACTACCCCAAATGCTGTACAGGGGCTCCCTCTCCACCTCCAGATGTTTGCTGCTGTGCCCAGCAGCCCTGTGTGCGCCAACTCTGCTTCCCCTGAGGCTGCAGCACCCCGGTCCACACTTTGCAGCTTCCCTAAAGGCAGCAGAGTAATCCTTGAGAGTATATCTCTGGGTCACATCCAACATGAGTTTAAGGAAAGGAGCAAGGGGAAAGTTTCTCTGCAAAGGCAGGATGACAGAAAGTCAAAATTCACCATATCCCTAATAGATTCCCCCAGAGAACCTCCTGCAGCTCCAGCTGTGCTCATGCAGTGCTCCCCTTAGAACCCTCACCCCTAGCAGGACAGCTCTCCTCCCAAAGCTCTGCTACCCCTTGTCACCCACCAAGCCCTCCTGAAGCAGCAGATCCTGCAGATGCCAAATGAGCAGCTCTGGAGAACAGTCAGGGTCTAGGCTGGGTGGTTCCAGCTGTGGTAGGACACACAAGCAGAGCCTCAGTTCCACAGAACCAAAGCCTCCCACCCCTGGGACAGAGCAGCAGCTGCTCATTGTCCCCTCAGCCTCTTCCAGCAGCTCCCTCAGTGCTGAGGAGCTCTGAGGCACCAGGGACCCCCACAGGGCTGGGCAGGATCCAGGCAGGCTTGAGAGGCCAGGCACGTTCCAGCAAAGCTGTGCAGGGGGGCCAGGACAGAGCCACGGGCTGAGGCTTTGCTGGGAGCTATATTAAAATGCATGAGCTGTGCTGGCCCTAATGATGAGCAGAGCTGTCAAACAAGGAGCTTGTCCCAGCTAATTATCTCTAACGAGGGCAGAGTGTCAGGGTCCCCGAGGAGCTGGGCAGCAGCTTCCTACTCAGTTCAGTTGCAGCAGAGAGAGAAGATAACCAAATGTCATTGTGCTGGCCTAGCTGCACAATCATTAATTAGGCAAATATGACCTTCTGTGCCAGTTTGCTCTTGAGAACCTGGACTTGCTGGGGACAGAACACACAGGCAGGCTGGAAACATTCCAGCTTCTGCCACCCAGCCTGTTCCCCCTGTGCCCCTGCAAGAACAGCACAGCCGTGTTTGGCATCCCCAGCCAGCCCTACCAGCCTGTGCCAGGCTCCTCTGCAAGCTCAAATACTCCTTATGAGGACTCCAGCCCCTTCCCTGTCCTAAAGAGCAGCAGAGAAGTCTGGTTTTCATGAAATACTGTTGCTTAGATACCAATCAACTCTACCACCTCCCTCACCCAACCCCAGCACAGCCCTGCTGAGGCTCTGGGATCACACAGTATCTGCTTCTGCACCACTTCTTCCCCAAACCCTCAAGGCACTGGCAATCTCCACTCTCCAGTGGTCCTACTCCATTCCAGTGCAGAGGAGCTGAGCCACACTCTGCTCCACAAGCCCAGTTTCTCTCTCATCAGTCCTGTGGCTCACAAACCAAGGCAGTGCCAGAGAGGGGGAAGCCCAAGACAGGGGTAAGGCAAAGTCTCTTCCAGAGGCAAGGAATGATCCAGAGAGACAGCCCACACAAGGTTCAGCCTGCAGGCTCTGTGCTTGTCCCTCACCTCAGAGCTGAGGAGAAAAGGGCAGGCTGATTTTGATCCACCCAGAAACTCACCACCACAAAGCTTCCAGACAACACCAGGGACTCCCAGTGCCGTTCATCAGCCTGTAATTATGGCAAGTGCTTTGCAGTCCCTTGTTGCCAGACAGCAGCAAAGACTTCAACACCCACTTCAACCACACTTTTACAAAATAAGATGTAAAAGTCACCAACTTACAGCAGAAACAGGGCTGTAACCCAGGGGTTAGTGAGCTGTGCCAGGGAGCTCAGCCCCATCTGCTGACAGGTTTGGGGTCACACTTTTGGGGCACTACCATCTGGGCTGGATGAAGCTGGGGATTGATCTAAGTTACATTGTGTCTCACAGTCCCTACTACAATACACTAATAAAATAAGTACCAGAGGGAAGCTTACTGCTATTAATACCAAAATGTGTATTCTGTATCACAAGTGGGCTCTTAACAGCAGCCAACTGCTTGTACAGGTAGAAGATCCACACTGAGTCAGTCTGACAAGAACTCTCAGAGCCACTCTTTCCTCAGCCCACAGGAACAGTCCTCACTGAATTTAGGCTGTCATGACACTCCAGGAATGTGGTTTTCACACGGCCTCTTCTCCACCAGCGTGGTTCAGGCAGCAGAACCCCTGAACCCCACTGCTTTATCTGCAGCAGGGGTTTTGCTCCCAAGATTTCTCTCCTTCTACTGCTTCTGCACTGCCTGTTGCTGTTCTTTCAGCTGGCTGACAAGCTCTTCAGTATACACCTTGAAGAGGGGGATAGGGTCCTGAAACAAAGCAGAGGATAAAGCATGTTAAAGGGAGTGAACTTGAGCAGCAGCAAGGGGAAGTACAATGGAGAGCCCAGGGAGTGCTGGCAGCTAAAACCAGAGCAAGATGTGACTGAGTTTTATTCAGGGGCTGAAAAGGCAACCTGTTGTGCCACAGCTGCTGCTCAGCTCTGTGACCCTCCCTCAGAGAGGGCAGGCACCTGTGTGAGGCATTCAGCAGCTTCCCCAGTTCTGAGAGCAGATGAGAATCATCAGTAAGGATCCCTTTCCTTCCTTTTCCTTTCCCTCCCTCTTCCCATTGCCTGCCATAGTGCGTACTGCAGCATGTGGGTGGACATACCCCATGAAGAAGCTGGATGTGCAGCCACAATACCTCAGTGCTAAGCACTGCCTCAGGAACTAACCTTTTTTTCCAGGAGCCTCTGTTTTTCTATGGCTTCTTCCAAACTCAAGCCAACCCATTCAGCTTCCTCTTCTGGGATCACAAATTCCTGTGATAAAAGGAGAGGGTAGCACAGTCTTTGCAGGTGACCAAGATGCAAATCTCTCAACGCCCAGGACACAAACATGTGATCTGTGGGAACATTATTATGGACAAATCTTAGAGTCCTGTTCCCTCATTTCTAACAACCAAGGTCCTCTTCCCTTCTCTCCTTTCTTCTTAGCAAGGGTTCTGCTCTCTGATCAGCTGTGTCTGCTCCTGAAATTCTTTTATGTAGTTCTGGGGCTGTTTCTCAGCACAACTCCATGGACTCTGGGTGCTGGTGGTGTTTCCATGCTGGGACAAAACTGAACAGCACATGGGCACTCTGGGTTCCTCCCTTCAGGTGCAGCACAAATTCTTACTGTTTTTTTATTTCAGACTCTCAATGACCTCAATCACAGCAAAAATACTGCTTCTTATGTCCCTAAATGATGAATATGAAAATTAGGAGCCCACAGACATACAAGAAAAACCTCATGATGTTTATATTTTCTTGTCCCCCCAACACAGGAGGACCAACACCAGTGAGAGGCAACCATTCAAGCAGCAAACACCAGACCAGGAACTCACCTTGTACTTGTCATAGATGGCCTCTCTCCTGGCTGGATCATTGGGATGCAGCTGGGGATCCCGCCGGGCCAGGCGCAGCAGCATCGTCCGCTTCAAATCCATCCCCAGCTTGGAGCACAGGTCAACTTTGGGAGTCTGCACAGGGGGAGCCTGGGGTTAGGCTGCACCAAGAGACCAGCTGCCAGGGAGCACAGCAGCCTCCCAGCACACTGACAACACTGGCAGTTTATTCACACACAGCAGAGGTGCTCAGGACACGTTGTGAAAGGGGAAAGATCTGCTGGATTTGTTCTGGAAACAATCTGATCACAGGTCTGAGTTTTAATAGCAATGGCTTCAGTCAAGAGAGTATTAAAGGCTGGGAGCATTAAACTTGCATTAAAACATTAACAGCAGCAGTTGTTCAGCCTGGAGGAGACTGAGGGCAGAGCTCAGTGGGGCTGCAGTTCCAATCTCTGCTCTCTGTGACAGGAACAGGATCAGGGAATGGCTGGAGCTGCATCAGGGCAGGGTCAGGCTGGATTTTAGGAAAGGTTTTTCCCCCAGAGGGTGCTGGGCACAGCCCAGGCTCCCCAGGGAATGGACACGGCCCCGAGGCTGCCAGAGCTCCAGGAGTGTTTGGACAATGCTCAGGCACAGGGTGGGATTGTTGGGGTGTCTGTGCAGGGCCAGGGGCTGGACTCGATGATCCTCGTGGGTCTATTCTAACTAGGGATTTTCTGTGCCTGAACTCTGGGCCTCCCTGCCTGTCAGCCCACGGGTGAGGGCAGCGTGGGCACAGCCCTGCCTGGCCGGGAGCCCCTCTGGGTGCGGTACCTTGAGGATGTAGAAGTCGAAGCCGAAGGCGGCGTCGATGAGGTCGAGCGTGCGCATGGTGACGGTGATGGTCAGCGTGGCGTCCAAGATCTCGCTGTAGAACTGCCGCTCGAACAGCTGCGGCTTCCACGTCTTGGGCAGCCTGGTGGAGAGCTGGACACGGCCCGGCCGTCAGGGGCTGCCCCGGGGGGAGGCGGCGGCCGCGGCCAGCGGGTCCCGGTGACAGCGGCCCGAGCTCGGGGAAGGAAGGGCGCAGCGCTCACCTTGTCGTTGCGCGCGTAGCGGAAGCCGCGGATCCATCCCTCGCCGCCCCAGAGCCCCTCGTTGGCGGCGGGCGGGAAGTACACGGGCACCGGCACGTCCTGCACGCGCTCGCGCTGCCCGGTGCGCGGGTTCCGCCGGTAGCGCAGGCCGTGCGGCTCCCAGTGCACGGGCGTGGGCGGCGTGTCGTCCTGCAGCGAGGCCAGGTAGTGCTGCGGCAGCCGGGCGCAGATGCCCTCCCGCAGCCGCATGGCGGCCCAGAGCCGCGGCGGGAAGCGGTGTAGCGGCATCGCCCCGACCCCGCGGCCCGGTCCCGCCGCCGCTTCCACTTCCGCCCCGCGAGGCCGCAAAGGAGACCACGGCCGCCGCTCATTGGCTGGCGCGGACGGAGCACGACGGCGGCCGGGAGGGGCCGCGCCGCGCCCGCGTTTCGCGCCCGGCAGGCGTGGAGGGTATCGAGGGTGGCGCCGGCTTTTCCCGGCGGTGCCCGGACAGGAGCAGGGATGGGATGAGCGGAACCACTGGAATTCCACCTCAAGGGACTCGGGGGAGCGGCTGGAGCTCTGCCAGGGCCGGGGCAGGCTGGAGATCAGGGAAAGGCTCTTCCCCAGAGGGTGCTGGGCACGGCCCCGGGGCTGCCAGAGCTCCAGGAGCGTTTGCCCAGGGGTGCACGGGATGGGAGTGTTGGGGTGTCTGTGCAGGGCCGGGAATTGGAGTGGATGACCCATGTGGGTCCCTTCCCACTCAGGATATTCAGTCATCCTGTGCCGAAGAACTTCTTCCCATGGAGGGTGGCAGAGCCCTGGAACAGCTGCCCAGGGAAGCCTCTCCGGGGACATCCCAAACCCCACCTGGACACGTTCCTGTGTCACCTGCTCCAGGTGACCCTGCCTGGGCAAAGGGGGTGGATGAGATGAGGCTCCTTGAAGCCTTGTGATTGTGTGACTGCAGCCACCAGGCGTCTGCCCGCAAATACCGTCACCTTTATTAAATTATAAAACTGTAAGCTTTAAAATTTACCATATAAAATAATTACAGGTATTAACAGCAAAGAAAAAAAATAACCTTTTTTTTTTTTTTCCCCAGACACAGGAATTTGCTCAGATTTTACCCAAAATAATTAATCCTCCCTTCCTGGAGGCATCAAGGCCAGGTCAGCAGGGAGGGAGCAAAGCAAAAATTAACGATCAAACACAAAATAAACAATCACGTCAGCAGGATTTCTTGCCTCAAAGCTTCTGCTTCCAGCATGGAAATCCCTGAAGGGAAAGGCCTGATGAGGAATTATTGCTTTCTATGATAACCAGCAATACCCAGCCATATCAGTGGCATCAAGTCACACTGGTGGCACCCAAGTCACATTGGCAGCAGTCAAGTCACACTGGTGGCACCTGGGCCACACTGGCAGCACCTGAGTCACTCCAACAGCACCTGGGTCACACTGGAAGCACTCAGGTCACCTTGGCAGTACCCAGGTCACACCAGTGGTACCCAAGTCACACTGGCAGCAATCAGATCACACTGGTGGCACCCAGGTCCCACTGGCAGCTCCTGGGTCCCACCCCTGGCCCGGCATGGACGGCACGGCTGTGAAGGAGCGGCGGGCGCCTGCCACGGTGCTGGGGCCTCAGCACCGCTGTGCAAACCAAGACAGGGGAAAAAAAGTGCCTAAAAGTGGTGAAAGTGGGAGGAAGCCCTGAGGGCCCCATGTCCCCCCCTTCCCGCCGTGCTGCCCTGGATGGCAGCAGCACAAGGAAACACAGGGGACACGGGTGAGGGGGGGATGACACTGCTGGGTGTGGACAAGTGCCCTTCACTTGTCCTGAGCCTGCTTAAAAAGGGGGACCTTGCAGAGGAAGGGGAGGCAGAGGGATAAAGTGCAGAGCTGAGCTGGGTGCTCTTCAAAGCAAAGAAAGAACCCAGAGGAGGCAAATCCTTCATTAAAAGCTCTTTCCTCCCCAAAGCCACCTGAGGAGGGGCTCCCAGCAGCACATACCAGGCTGACACAGCTGGAACGATGTAGTTGAGCCCTTATCTGTAGAAGGATGGGCAAAGACAACTTCCATGGCTGCCAAGTTCTGCCCTTGCTTTCTGCATGCCCTAGAGTAAGGCTTAGGTGAGACACACTGCAGAGGAGACCTTGGCCACCTAGGGAGCCCCTGGTGATGCTCCTGGCTGGGCTGGGACACTGCTGTGGCCTCAGGATCCTGCAGCACATCCAGGCTCTGAGGCACAGCAGGCTGGAGGAGCAGCTCAGGCACCACCCCAAACCACCTGTGCTGCCCCAGAGAGAGCCCTGCCCATGCCAAACCCCCAAAAAGGAGGAAAACAGTGAATGCCTGAACACCATCAGCCTGGCTCCTTCCAGAGCTGAAGTTAAACTCAGACTAAACCCTGCACTGCTGTGGGTTTCACAGCTCTGGCTGAGATGATGCTGCTGCTGCCTCCTGCATGTCCCCACATGGGGTTTTTCACATTCTTGCCAGGTCTGATCCTGAATCCAGGGCTCAAGTCCTAGCCTCATTCATCCCCCACAGAATCAGGACCAGGAACAGCAGCAGCTGTTTCAGAAGGAGAGAGGCTCCAGACCCACAAGGAGATGGCAGCCAAGGGCCCTGCATGTGTTGGGATCAGCTCCCTCCCTCCCCATCAGCACCAAGGGCACTTGGCAGCATTTGCTCCCCAGAACAGAACAAGTGTGTTCTTCTCTTGGGTTCAAGTGCTGACTGTAGGATGGCAGGGGAGGTCCCTGTCCCACATCCTCTATCAGGATGGGGTGCAGAGAAGAGCTCAGCAGCCAAAGCCTTGGCTGCAGCTCAGTGTGGGCTAAGCCCAAGCCTCATGGATGCAGCAGTGGGGGAAGAAGGGTTGGTGATTTCCCCCAGGGCTATGGGGAGGTGGGGGACAAGCTATTCCTTGATCTTGAGCCATGAAGAGCCTGCCCCACCCCAGCAGAAAAGCAGAGGTGGCCTCAAACTTGCCTCCACAAGACCAGCCCAGACCATTTTCATCTTTAAACCCAGTCTAGGCTGTGCCCTCCTGTCCAGGGAAGGAGCACATGAGAGGACTGACCCCGTGTGAGGGGCAGCCACGACCAAGAGCAGCTTCCCCATCCCTCCACCCCTGTGACCAGGACAGGTCAGGTCACAGCATAGAGCTCCTCACGGTCGTTCTGGCAGATCTGATAGCGACAGGTGAGCTTCTGGGGCCAGGCCCAGGGCTTCTTATGCTTGTCCCGAGGAGGGAGCAAGAAAGCAACACTGCAAGCCACCAGCACGTGCCAGATGCTGTGGGTGTAGTAATAGTTCTCATTGGTTTCCATGAAAGCGTACACTGAGATGGCAATGAAAGCCAAGGTGATCCCTGGGAGGAGGTAGAAAACCCAGCGCTTCCACGAGGAGGGGTAGCAGTGCCTGCGCTTTGCTCCGTGGTGAACCTGGGGGTCAGAGCACATGGGGGTTAAGCAGCCAGGCAGAGGCTGGGGCAGGGGGAAACAGACCCCAGAGCATCTCCAGCCCCCCAGATGCTTGCTGTGCCTGAGGAATTCAGCCCTCCGCTGCTTGGGCCCATCTCTGCTGTGCAAAAGCTCCCCAAGAGCTGTGGCCCCAGAGCCAAGCTCAGATGCTCCAGCTCCTGCTCAGGGCCAAGCCACAGCCCGTGTTCTGGGACAGCACTGCAGCTGCAGGTCTGAGACCCAGAACCAGCTGCTGCAGGGCTGGAAGGTGAATCCCTTGCCCTGCCCCCTCCACCTGGGTGTTTCAAGCCATGCCTGTGGATGGGCTGGAGCCTTGGATCTGCTCTACCACCACCATTCCCCATGGGGAGCAAAGCGCAGCAAGTCCTGCCTGGTTGCCCTCACTTACCCAAGCTGTAACCATGATGAAGAGGGCAAAGAGGCAGGGACCCATCATGTTCCACACCCCTCTGCGGTCCAGCTGCAGGGACATGGCAATTAACAGGGTCCCCAAGATGAAAAGGACCTGGAAAAGAGACACCACCATTACTGTCAGGAGCTCATCTGTTGAGAGAGTACAGCCAGACATGCCAGAGGCAAGGAGAACCTCTTCTTCTGGCTACCCAGCTGTGCATCCACCTAAGAGTCAGGAAAAACAACTTCAAGAAGGAGAAACCACAGAACCCACAAACCTTTACCCCAAATCTCAGGGGAAATCTTCAGGCCCAGCCTCTACAAGCACGTAGGCTCACGAGCCAAACTGCTGGCACAAAACAAGCCAGGGTGGCTGCTGGAACCCTGGAAACAGGGAATTTTGAACTTTCTGTGCTGTCAGGCACTGACCCCCAGAAGAGCACTGCTTCTGGCTTGAGGCCTTGGAGAAGGCATCCAAATTGAATGAGGAAGTTAGAATCACCGGTGTGTAGTTTAAATAGAAGTGTGTAATATCACATGGTGAAGGGTTTGGAATTTGGGATTTTGGAATATAGTGGTAGGTAGAGGGCAAGATGGAAGTTTTAGGGCAGAGGTTTTTTTTCTTCTTGTCCCTCTTTTTCTTCAGTTTAGGTAGTACTTTTTAATTAGATAGAAAATGCCACACTGCTGGTCACGGGTGTTTAGTCATTGGGTCAAGAGTAAAAAAAATTTAGTTGTTAGTTTTTAATTGGACTGTTTAGCTTTAAAAGACCTTATAACAAACAAGATACATCACCATTTCTTCATTTTTAACTTGTTAGCTGGAAGTGCTGTAGCACTTACTGTACTATAAATAAGAATTAATAAACAACTAAGTCTGAACATGAAATTCCGTCTCCCGTGCTTTTAATCCCAACTCTAACTGAAAAAAAAAAGAAGATAAAAAGTAATAAGTGGCATTGGGTGACAAACAGGCTCTGTCACCCAGCTGTGTCATTAAAATACAGTGGTGAGGGGACTCAGGGGACTGACTGTGGGCTGGGCCGTGTGGGGACACCTGCCACTCACGTATTTCAGGATCTTCTTCAGGCGAGCCATGCACAGGATGGTGACCCAGATGGCCACCACGGAGCCCAGGAAGTCACAGTACTGCAGGGTGTCATAGTCCATGATGCACAGCACAGCCACGCCTGGCTGGTCACACGCGTGGTAGAACTGGGGACAAAAGCAAAGGTCAGAGAACCCAGCAGCACCACACGGCTCTCTGGGAACGGGAGGGCAGCCAGGGAAGGCTCAGGATCCCTCCTGCAGTGGCTCCAGGAAGCTCCACCAAACCACTGGCCTTATGGAAAGCAGGTGAGAGCAGGCACCCTGCACTATCCCAGCAGCTCTGAAAGGGCAGGACATGGTGCTGGAGCCAGTCCAGAGAAGGGATGGAGTTAAGGGGACTGAAGCACCTCCTCTGTGAAGACAGGCTGAGAAAATTGGGGCTGTTCAGCCTGGAGAAGAGAAGGTTGCATGGAGAACTCATAGCACCTTCCAGCATCTGAAGGGGGCTACAGGGAAGCTGGAGAGGGATTTGTCTCAGGAACTGGAGTGATGGGACAAGGACTAACAGGTACAAATTGAAAGAGGGGAAATTTAGGTTAGATATTAGACAGAAATTTTTACTGTGAGCATGGTGAGACACTGAAACAGATCCCCCAGGTAGGTTGTTGAGGCTCCAGCCCTGGAAGTATTCAAAGCCAGGTTGGATAAGGCCTTGAGCAACCAGGTGTAGTGAGGGTGGCCCTGTCTATGGAACCAGGTGATTTTTAAGGTCCCTTCCAACCCCTCAACATTCTTGGATACAATATTTCCATGGAGGTGCTCGTCCAGTGATCCCAGAAGCTCCTTGTGGAGCTGCAGGATGGGCTGCTCCATCAAGGACTTCACTCTGGTGCAGCATTCCCAGAGCTTAGGGGGAGGTGCCAGGGGACACAAGGCAGTCCCTACCGTGGAGAAGAACATGGTGTAGGTGTAGACAGAGGCCTCCACCAGGTAGAAGCGATGGACAGCGACAGCAATGGCCGGCAGGAACATGAGGTTACTCAGGGTGAGCAGGAGCGTGGCCAAGTTCTGTGTGCCCACGGTCTGGGCCTTGGTGTCATCTGTGCAGCTCCAGCCGCCCCAACCTGCAGACAGAGAGGGGTCTGGGGATCCCAAAGGCCCTGCCTTGTCCTTCCACAGCAACCAGCAGCAGCCTGGGATGCCTGAGAAGGAGCAATCCCACACCCAGACTGTCCCTGAGCCTCTTCTTCATCAGCCTCTCCTGCTCCTGCTCTCAGGGTGGTCTCATTACTGCTCACACACTGCTGTGGGAAGCTGGGGAACCCCAGCAGAGCTGCCTGGCTGCCCTGAGGACATTCCCTGGGCTGTCCCCATGTAGCAGAGGCCATCCTACATCCAGACTGGCACTTTCCATCCCTGCAGTAACTCAACACACATGCTACTTGCTGATGGAACATCAAGCACTCAAGGTTCAGATGCTTCAAGTGATGGTGTAAGTTGGGTGCAAGATCCCAGGAATCAGGTGGAGAATGATTCCCAGCACTGAGGAAGCCACTGGGCTCTCCTACCAACTGTCATAGCAGGGCAGACCCAAAACCAGGTCAGGCTGCTCTGGACCTACCCCAACTGACTTTTGAAGATCTCCAAGGATGGAGACCTGCAACCAGTGCAAAAAAAAAAAAAAAAAAAAAAACCAGCTCTGAAGGGGGGGAAAAATGTGTCTTTTTCAATTTAGGTGAAAATTTCCTTGCTGCAGCCAATGTCTGTGGCCTCTTGCCCCTTCCCTGTGCTCACCCTGCATAGCTGGCTCCAGGGTCCCTGTCACCTCCGTGGGCAGCAGAAAGTGTGACTGGTCCCACTCCAGCTCCTCTTCCACAGCCTGAACAAACCTACTGCCTCAGCCCATGGTGACATCCAGGCTGCACAGGAGACTGGGAGTGAAAATTTCCTGAAGGACAGTGCCTGACACAAAACACAACTCTCAACCTCTGACTGGATACCAAGGACTGAACTGAGGCAATCTCTACGAACACAAATCTACCTCTTCTTCTTAAAAATTATTTAAATTATTTTAATTAAAGGTTAGGATGCCCATGCCTTCCTTTTGAAAAAAGGTCAGTCACAGGGCAGCTGGGGTATGTGCAGGCACTCCATGGTCAAGAAGCAGAGTTAACTGTAGTATCCATCCCATTCCAGAGCCACTGGAACCCACAGCAGCAGTTCTGCCCCGTGTGCTGGCTCCCTGCCAGGCAGAGCCCAGGGAACCTACTCTCCCTGGTTTATTTCTGGGTCATGAATATGCAGATGGGGCATTTTGCTCAGAGTGATTCAGCAGAAAGCTGTCCTCAGCCTGATTCCCCAGTTGCCTTAAGGTGCTCAGTGCTTCCCAGAACCTGGCAGCCCTCTGGGAAATTGGGATGCTGCTCTCCATCTCTCTCCTCACCCATCATCAGCACTGCAGCAGGGAACCACAGTTTGCCTTGTCCTTCTGCTGAGAACAGGTGCAGAGACCCACCCAAGCACAGCAGAGCTCATCCTCCCTACACCACAGACTTCCCAGGCCATTAAGATAATTAGGAGCTGACACAGATATTCCTCCTCCAGGGGCACCTCTGAGTCTAAGGCTCTTGGCAGGAGATACACAGGGACCGCAGCCCAGCCTCATCACATTCCATACAGGAACCTACACAGCAACCCTCCCTGACAGGCACAGGCTCTGACACAGGCATTTTCAGGCACCCTGATCTCTCAGGGGATGCTCAGAAGCATTTCTCCAAGCCCTGGGGGACTCTAAGCTGTCCTCATCCCAATTCCCCATCACCCCTAGGTGCTTCCCCAGGCACTGTGGCGCTGCTGGCCAGGGCAGACCCCAGGTTCCCCTACTCACATACCACCATTTTAAACTGTGTTGTCCCCTCGGGAGGATGGCAAAGGCTCCCAGGGAAAGGCACTCACCAGCCTTGCAGCTGCAGCCAGCATAGAGGTAGCCGTGCCTGCGCAGGAGGCTGCACTGCCCGTAGGGGCCGCAGTCGTTGAAGCAGGGGGTGAGGTACGCCAACACCGTCACCTTGGCTTCGGCACTGCTGCATTCCCTGCAAGGACAGCACGGCCCCTTGGTGCCACAGGCCTTGGGACAGCCCTGTGCTCTGCTCCCAACAGGCCACGCTCTGTGCAAGCTCCCTGGTGTTTCAGGATCTGCTCCATCCCCCCCAAGGGCCAGGAGCAGAGCCTGCTCCCTCGCCACTTGGGCTGCCAAACTGATGTGCAGGTGGGTGTCAGCTCCCCCCAGATCCCCATGGCAGACCCCAGTGCCCATGACTGTCCTCAGGACCAGTGTCACCAGTGCTGTTTGGCATCATGCACTTGGCTCCTTACACAAGAAATCAGCAGGAAGGCAAACTGCAGGAATTCAGACACAGCTGCCTGCACCTTAGAGACCTCCCAGAAGGGTAACAGCAGCAATTATTTCCCAGTTTATCACCTCTGAATCCACCTGGGGAAGGGGAAGCTCAGCTAGGCAGGCTCTGCCATCTGCAGTCTCTGTGAGCTGTGCCAGCTCAGCATCAAACAAGCTGCTTGGGTGCTCACAAGGGAGCAAGTGAGCAGGGCCACCCAGCCCCTTGTCCCTCTGCAGCCCCAGTCCAGCTGCCACCAGGTGAGAGGAGCCCACAGCCCAGGCAGCAGGACAGGGGGTCAGGTTTGTTCACACAAGCTAAGAGCAGTGGGATGTAGCAGGATGAGATCCAGACTCACCCCTGTCCCTTGGGGCACAGGAGCTGCAGGGACAGGAACCAGTCATCTGTCTGTGGGTACAGGACAATCAGCATCGCTTCTGCAGAGGATGTGCTCACACTCAGAGGGTAGCCCTGGGAAAAAGCTGAGAGAGAAGAGGGTGCTGTGATGTGCCAGGACTTGAGGAGAAGGGCCCACAGCAATCCCAGGCTGAGATTGACTACACAGGAATCAGCTGCCTCCTGTGGCTCCTTGCTCCCATGCTCAGGAGGAACCAGGGGCATGGAGAGAGCCCCTGCTCTCAAGACCCTTTTTCTTGAGATATCAGTTTTTTCTTTCATCTCAGTTCCTGGTACAAATCTGGGCAGATCAAGGTACCTGGAACACCCTGTTGTCTTGGCTGGTCCTGCAGTGCACAGCTTAGCTGCTTTGCACACCAGCGATAACTTCACCATCCCCAATCCTCCTGCCAAGGCTGGAAGAGCCCCAGCTGGTAACCAGACCTTCCTATGGTGGAGGTTATCTCATGGTGCCAAGATCACCACCTGCACCCCAGCACCCTGGGAATGTGCCAGCACAAAGACCTCATGGGGGTTTGTGCAAAAATCTGTTTCTTTGGGACACACCATGAAGTCCTGAGTCAGCCCTCAGTCAGGACTGAGTCAGTTCACCAGGTCTAACAGCAGAGCCCTGAGATGACACAACTGAGCTGGTGGCAGTGCCAGCATCTCCTACCTGTGCTGCAGTTCCGTGTGGCGTTGAGGGACAGCACTGGTGAAGCAGCACTCACACAGGCTGCCACGGTGGCATTGGCCAGGCTCACAGATGTCTGTGCAAACAGAGCAGTGTCCCATGTTAGAGTGCCCCAATGCCATCCCCCTGCACCATTCCTTTCCCACAGTGCCCATGGGACAATAAATCCTTCAGTCAAGTCACCCATCAATTCAGAAGGTTTCTGTTCCACTGGACCTTGTGCTGCCATAGCTGAGAGGCAAGAGACCCTCATGGGGGAATCCTGCCAGGGGAACTGCCCCAAAGCTGAGATACCCACACTTCATTTCAGCACCAGCACAGGGGAGACACAATTCAGAGTCCACAGGACATCAGGGCTGAGCCCTGGTCCAGCCCCCAGGAAGTTTAATGGAATTTCATGGGGCTGATTTTGGTGGTGGTGGTGGTGGGGTGTCACTGAAGGAGCCTGGGAATCAGTGACTTGGAACATCCCTGGGTTGCCCTGCTCAGCCTCCTCTCCTGGTGGCAAGGTGCCAGGCTCCCATGGAGAAGATGGCATTGCAGCTGCTTTCCATTTAGTCTCCTCTGCGTCACTGCCACCACACGCTGCAGGCTGTGGCATTTGAATTGGAGCTGGCAGGTGGGGCATGCTGGAAGCAGCTAAAAAAGGCTCAGAGTATTTTGTAACAACAGAAACAGTCCCACTGGTACCTACAACTGTGGAGCTGCAGGGACAAGCAGGGACAAGCCCTGCCAAGGGGACACAATCCCACCCACCAGCCTGCACACCTTGTTGAGCAGCAGATTGAGCACCAGGGATCCCCCGCTGTCCATGCCCGTGTTCAGGCTGAGCAGGAGCAGGGTGGGGGCCAGGGAGCTCACGGGCACGCTGGGGCCGTTCAGGAGCCGGTAGCGCACGGACACCACGTCCAGGTCCTCCCTCACCACGGGCTGGCTCTGCAGGCAGGAGCTCCTCTGGCTGGACACGTTGTGTGGAGCCTCTCCTGCAGCTGGAGCAAGGCTGCCTGCTGCTCCTGGTCTGGCACCAGCCTGGCTCTGGTTTAGGCTGATGAAGTTAAGGAAGGAACTGGTGCTTCCTGGTCTGCAAACTAGAGCAAAACAGGACAGGAATCAGCACAGCCAGGTCTAGCACCTCACGCAGGAAGGCCCCAGCAGACCCAGTGCTTCAAGGGACAGCACAAACTGGGGAGTTTCAGGTGGTTCATGCCCTGCATGATCTGTGCCTGAGGCTCCATCTTTGCAGGAGGAGCATCCACAAGTTGGGACATGCTGGGAGCCAGACAGTGGTGCAGTGGGTGGAAGCACCCTGGAGCTGCAGGGAAGAGGGAATAGAAGAAGGGATAACACAGCACCAGCAAGGTGCCCAGGGAGTGCTCACTCACCAGCAGCAGAGCTCAGCACTCAGCTGTTCCACAGGCTGCACAAAAGTCTCTCCCAGCTCCCCATATGTGAGCAAACAAAGCTGAGCAGGAGAGAGAAGCCAGCCCAGTGGAGCTCTGGGCACAGGCCATCACACTGCCGCAGATGGAGCTGAATGGGACACTTGGACTCCCACTGCTGGAGACTGTCAATTGCTCCCACAGACTCCTCTGCTACCCTCTAACACCTCTGCTGCCAATGCCAGGTCTTCCAGCAGAGAGGAGGCTCTGCTTTGAAGAGGAGGTGGGAGAACCCCCAGCAGAGAAAACTTTTAAAATGTACCTAGTTGGTGAGCTTCCAGCAGTCAAACAGGGATTATGGTCATGTAATAGCTGCAAATGTGCCACAATCACAATGATCTTGTGGCCACCTGAGCCATGTGGTGTCACTGGAAATGGTGACACCCCCTTACAACAAGTCCAGACATTTCCCCAAGTAAACCTCTGTGAGGTGGTTTCCTGCCTGTAACCTGCTCTTGGCCAATTGGTAGTCAACACAGCCCTAGGCTTGTGTACCACAGAAAACTATTTTCCCCACCAAATTTTAAGCCAGCCACTGCTTCCCAAACAACCTTTAGAAAAATAACACTGAACTTCTCAGATGTTTTCAAACAGGCAGCTCTAGCAAAAGCCTCTCTGGGGTGAACACCAGAGTTTTCAATTTTGTACCCAAAGCAAAAACTGGGTTTCCAAGAGGAGGCAACCAGCATGATGGGAAGCACAGACCACCACAGCCAGGAACCTAAAGACCCAAGGGGGACAGAGCACACACAGAGTTCCCTCTGGTCCTTCCCTCATGGCTAAAGAACACGGAATCCCACCTGTGAAAGAAGCCAACATCTCCACCGAGACGCTGGCATTGGCAGTGCCCAGACTCTCCACCATGATCTGCAGCCACTTCTCCCAGGGGGGTGAGTCCAGGGCCAGGCTGCAGTTGATGCTCCCTGTGCAGGTGAGGCTCCTCTGGAAGGACTGGGGCAGGGTGATGGAGCCCAGCAGCACCCTCACAGTGCAGGCTCTCTGCTCGCTGGTGATGCAGCTGCTCAGCTGGAACCGCATCCCTGCAGCGTGTTTGGGAACGAAGACCCTGCAGGGGGAGGGAGCAGCAGTTTGCAGAGCTTGTATTCTCAACACAAGCCAGGCCCCCAGGGCTTTGTGACAAGAGCTAGACTGCCCTGGTTGGTGCTGTGAAAATCTTTCCCAAGGCAAACATCTGGAAGAACTAAAACTCCTGCAGTTGAATCTACAACCACCTGGGAAGAATTGGAGAAGGGTGCTCGTGTGCTCCCCGTGCAGACTCTACCACTGCTGCAGGGAGCTCAGCAAAAGGCTCCAGCCCCCAGCTCCATGTTGGAACAACTCTGGGTTCCCCTAAGCAGCTCATGTGTGAGATCCCACCCCACCATGCCCTCAGTGCCCACCCACTGCTCCCACTCACTTGACATGCAGTGGCTTAGCAGGCGAGACAACGGTGTGTGGCATGGGGACACCAGGCTCCAGGACAGGCATATCAGTGAGTCTGAGCACAAACATATCTGCCTGGAACATATAGGGGCATGGAGTGGAGAAACCCTGCAGGAGGGGAGAGCACAGGGGTCAGCTGTGGTCGTGGTGAGACACCCGGGGCAGGGCACTGGGAGGAGCCTCACCTTCACCTCGATCCTGCCCGCAGCCTCGGGCAGGTGGGCAGCGATGAACCAGTCCCCTGCAGCGGGGGTGGTGACGTTCACAAAGGTGGTGTTCTGCACTGCACTGCTCAGGGTGATGCTGATGTTGTAGGAGGGACGGACGGTGGCGTTGGCAGGAAAGCGAGTGCCCAGAGGGTTGATGACAGGAGGGGCTCCGTGGCGAAAGTGCCTGAGAGAAACCACAGTGAGAGCAAACTCAGGCATGCACAGACACTGGCAAGATAAACTGGGATACAAACTGGCCTGGGATTGGAAAGGGAGCAGGCTGGAAAACCCCACATTTTCAAGTGGAGTCATCATTTTCATCTGGTGAGGATTGGCTGCTATTAGCTTATCTGGGATTTATTTAGAGATTGGTTTAACTTGGCAGCTTATTAAGATTTACATGGTTCCATCAAGCCTTGAAGCAAATTTCCAACACTTGCTAAGGCTAAGCCCCACCTACAGACTACTGCTTCATAACCATCAGCAAATTCCCCATATAGGAAAATCATCCACAAAGAACTTTACTTTTCTAGCTAAGATCTGCATCTTCCTATTTCTTCTTTTAAGGAAGGCAAACAGACAGACTGAAAAGACACTTTCCAAGGAAGGCCCACATTACAGACTTCAGTACAACAGCACTTCTGCTTTCCAGATAAGCCCAGCATTTGAAACAGCAGAAACACAGACAGCTGAGGAAAGTGGGAAATATTTATTCAGTCAATTTGGCATGTAATTTGATTGCTTTTGGACTGCACTGCAACAGGTCCAGCAAGTAGACATGACAGGTGATATGTTATTACCCCTTGGAGCTTATCTGGATTAGCCATCACTTCTTGGATTATTGTTTAGCTGCTGCCTTGTCCGTCATGTCCCCAAACTACTGGAAACCTTTCTGAGAAGCAGAAAGGAGGAAGATCATCTGTGCCAGGCTGCTCAGGAACAACTAGGAGTGTCAGTCTCCCCAGGACAGACCAGGGAAGCACAAGCCAAGCAGGTTCAGTCACTCCCAGATCTCTGTGGAATGGGTGCCAGAGCACAACTTGCTGAGGAAACTTGGTGTCCTTCAAAGATAAAGCTCAAAATCTGGCAAGTTTTGGACCTCAAATCCTTCAGCAAGTCAAGTACTGCTTTAAGCAGCATTTCTTTCACTGATGTTGAGTTTGCAGTCTTCTCATGCTCCTGTATCCACTCAACACCACACTCCTCTCCTATCTCTGCTCCACAAAGTGCACCCAAATCTCCTCAGTTCTGCACTGGGCAGTTTGCCCATCTCCAACCAGTCTGGGTCTGCTCAAGTCCCTTGTAGTCCTGCCACATCCTTTGGCACTGTGTGCAGGTTCTGCCAGGCCAGGAGCACCTCTGAGCAGCACACCTGCCTCACTGTGAGGCTCTCTCCAGTGTCCTAAGGAGTCTCTTGGACACCACATCTGACAAGCAGCCCCAGATCCATTGGTAATATGAACACAAAACACTCCTACAGGCTTAAACACAGATTCAGTCCTGCTACATGAAGAAACTACAGCTCCTGCAGCTGAGGAACTGCCCAGCCTCCACAGCCAAGCAGCCCCATCCACGAGTCACCAGGACAAGGGGACAAAGAAGGCCACAAGGACAAGGGGACAAGAAGGGCACAAGGACAAGCCCTGGCATGGGGACATACATACACAGTGATCTCCATGCTGGTGCACTCGGGGCCTTTTCCCCGGGAGGCCTGCAGGAGCCAGCGTAGCAGCACGGTGTCCTCTGGCACGTGGAAGTGGAAGAGCTTGGCATTCCCGTACCAGCTGTAGAAGGACAGCTTCTGTGCACTCTGAGAGAAGTACTCAGAGACATACAGGGAGTCTGGAAGGGACAGAGCACAGCAGTTGGTGGGGGAGCTGCTAGGGGCAGCCTGCAGGGCTTTATCCACCCACAGAAGCACACAGGAGGCCTAATGTTTCTTGGAAAAGTGCACTTCATGTCCCCGATTTCTCATTCCAGTCCCATTAGACATGCGGTGATCCAGCCAGAACCACCCACATGCCTACTACAAAACCATCACCCTGAACCAGAGAGCACTAACAGATGCCTAAACTACACTCTGAGAAGATAAGAGATCACCAGAGACACCAAGGAGGAGGAAAAGGTCAGGAGGAAAGGTTGATGGCAGAAGGAAAGGTGATGGCAGCAGGAAGCCCTGGGGCACAGAGCAGAGCAGATGGGTGCCCTGTGCCCCAGCAGTTTATGGTGCCAACAGCTGTGCCCTTGTCTCTGCTGAGCATATGGGCTGATGTTTTACCTGGACAGAGAGTGAAAGGACAGGGGGGATGATTTTAAACTAAAGGAGGGGAGATTTAAATTGAATGTTAGAAGGAAATTCTTCCCTGTGAGGATGAGGAGGCACAGGGTGCCCAGAGAAGCTGCTCCATGCCTGGAAATGTGCAAGGAGAGCTTGGAGCAACCTGGTCTGGTGTCTGGTGGAAGGTGTCCCTGCCCATGAGACGATCTTTAAAGGCCCCTTCCAGTCCAAACCATTCTGTGGGTATCCATTTACCCAGCTCAGGACACAGAACTGTGTTCCTGTGACACACAGCACTATGAAAATTCATGTGCTGCAAATGTAAGTCTTTCAGACATACCTTCTAAAACCTAATGATTTTCCTAGCTGGAAGAAAGGCTGCTGGGATAGTGAGAACAGCCCCAGGGTAGGCTGGAAGGGCATGCAAGAGGACAACAGCTACTCAGTCAAAGTGCCATCAGGACAAACTAGATTCTCCATCCCTCTGCCCAGCAATACACCTGCAGATCACTCCCAGCAAGATTATACATTACCCAAACCAGCCAGACTACAGCTCAGGGCTGGAAAAAAAGCATCACATCAGCTGAGAAAGGAATAAACTGCACAGAGACAGCAGAGCCAAGGCCATCCAAAAGCAAGGTTCGTAACACCCAGCAAGAGGATAGAAGAGTATATTTTCATGTGTCTGTGGAGTGCTTCCTGATGCTCCTTTCCTACTTTAGAATCCCCTGAGTGGGGAGAAACTGTGGCACCTTTCAGAGGCAGATTCCTCATTTCTGTCATAGAATAGCAGTGAGGGTGAGTTAACTTGCCTTCCCTCAAAGCTGCACAGGGTCATGCTGGAAACACAGAGGACGCAACTGCATGTAAGAAAGAGGAAAACAATCCTCAGGCAGGACAGATCCTTGGGATGTACTTCCTGCCAGGAGGAATCCAATCCTAGCAGGAACTACGATCCATGCCCCAAAGGAGGACGCTGCCGGCCTGCACCCACGGCACTGCAAGGAGACAGGAACGGTAATCATGGGTTTAACTCCTTGGCAACTTCCCAAGCCAAAGCCTGCGGGCATCCTGCAAGTCCAGCAGGGAAAGGAGGAAACAGGAAAGCGAGAAATACCAGGCACACGAGGCAGCTGCAGGATTTGCTCCTGGAGGAAGAGTGTGGCTGCCTGACCTTGCCGCAGGGACTGCCCCAGCCACGCACCCACAGGGCCAGCCAAGGGAGAAGAGCTGCAGCACCTTCATGCACAGGGACAGGAAAGGCCAGAGGGAAAAGTGAGCCTTGAGCAGGAAAGGCACAGCCCCTGGGCAGAGCTGTCCCACTGCAGTCCCCAAGCCGGGGTCACACTGCTCTCCAGACCACAAAAGGGGCTTTTCAAACCAGTGCTCCCTGGCTGGAACGCCAACGCAGTGCGTGGCGACTGGGGACAAGAGCTGGCTGTGTCCCTGCAGGCCCAGGGACATTTTCCACACCGGGGCTATGGAAAGGAGCAGGCTTTCATCAGTGGTGTCTGCACCCCCAGCACACTCCACACACACTTGGCACACTCGTTTCTGGCAGTCCATGGAGATATTTGGGCACAGGATGAGGGTAGGTAGGGACACAAAGTGTGATTAAAGCTGGGAGAGCCCTGGTCCTTCTCCATGCAACTGGTCCCATCAGACAACTTACAACCTACAACCTGCCCCAACCCCACCAGCTGCCAGCCATGGCCACTACCCATCCTGCACATCCTCACAAAGCCAAAGCTCCCTTCGTGTGGGTTTGGGGGAGGAGAGGGCAGGCCAACTGCAAAATTAAAAACTCCAGCAATCAGCAGTGCTCTTTATTAAAGACTGGTCAATTATGTGGAGCAAGCTCAAGAGCATTACCAGAGCAGGCAGACCTGCCCTGCCCACGCACTGCCTGTCACCAGGTAAGCACCAGCTGGGGCTGTGGACAAAGTCCACTGACAAACAGCTTCTGGTGGTGACAAGGGCTGAGCCCCTGCTCACAGGCTGTGCTGGGCACCCAGAGCTGCACCAGCAGCCTGGTATGTGACTCTCTCCACCCCGGCAGACAAGGAAATACCACAGATAAACGGAACATCAGCACAGAAAAGCCTGAAAGACAGGTCACTGCAGCCAAAGCGTGTGCTCTGGCAGCCCGTTTGCATCAAGAGAGAGTTCTCTGGCATGTGCTGTGCTCTGTTTGTGTCCATCCCCATCTATTCAGTCTGCTCCATGCCAGCATGGCAACACCTGGAAAGTCCCACTTGACTGTTCCATGATATGAAACAAGCTTTAAACTGAGCAAGAGACGCATCCAGTGGATGCAGTTTTCTATCCTCTTCCATACAGATTTTGCATAAGCACATTTCAAACGTATTCTGCGAAAAACAGAAGTGTTTTAAGACAAGGAACAGAACGCAGCAGAATCCCTGATGCACAGAGAAGACACATTATTTCAATTTCAGAGTAAAGAGTCACCAGCTTGGGTTTGTTTGTCCAAAGATGATCTCATGGTAGTTTTAGGAAATAATACCTTGACTGTGGGTTTCACAGGGCGTCCCATCAAAGGGATGAAGCCCTCATTTCAAAGCAGACATCGTCTAAAGCTCCAGAGTTGATGAGCCTGACTCAAGAAAAGACTGGGTTACCTTGCATGATGTTTTCCCACTTACAACGTAACAGAAACTCTGTTCCTTTATCCCGAGTCTAAAATCCACCTACAAATGTTGCGAACAAGGACCCTCGCTCTCCTGGGGAGCAGCAGATCTTTGCCAGTGCCCAGATCTAACCCTACGGAGGCATTCCCCACCGAGGCATTCCCACAGCCGGCGGGACGGCGCCGGGACGAGCCCAGCAGCACACCTGAGGCACAGGGGAGCTCTCCAGGGCTGGAACCCAGCGAGCAGGATGCCAGAGCAGGGTGGGCCTGGGGCACGGGGCCATCTCACCCGCGGCTCCCCGAGAACCTCACGCTCTGCCGGCTGTGAGGAAGCGATAACCATCATCATCAACAGGACAACCACGGGCAGAACGAGCCGATCTCCGGGACGGGGCGAGCAGGTGAACAACCTCAGCCCCCCAAACCTCTCCACCGCCACAGCGGCTCCGGAGCGGGGGCACAATCCCGGCGGGACCCCAGACCCACCGCTCTCCCAAAATCCCCGCTCCCATCTATCTGTCTGCATGCGCTGGAAGTAAAGTAACCTGAAAAGACGGCAAACCCAAGGGAAACAACCGCTGCAAACACAGCAGAACCCTCTGCGAGTGTCCTGACCTCTCACTGCTCTGCAGGGCCGGCACAAGCGCTGCTCCCCGGGGATGCTCCAGAGCCCCCGACTCCCTCGGGAAAGAAAGAAGCCGCCCCAAAGTCACTGCAGATCCACTCCGACAGCAGCTGCGAGACCCGGGGCAGCTCCCGGGGCTCCCCTTAACATCANGGGGTGCGCCTCGGGGCATCCCGGGCACGGGGCGCACAGCCCCGGGGTGCTGCCCGTGACACTCCTGGGGGGCTTCTCAGCGCCGTGGAGGCCGAGGAAGGTGGTAATCGGAGATCAGTTCAAGCTGAAATCACAAATATTCGCATGCCTCGGTCATACCCGGACAGCCCAGCCCGCCGTGGCTCCGCTCGGACGGGAAATCACCGGGGAGGCTCAGCCCTTCGGTTGATGGGTGATTTAATGATCGTTCCTGCAAAGCCCGATTGCTTTCTCTGCTCTCATGTATCTGCCATGTTCATAAGACTCACGGGAGATGTGACTTTCATAGGCATGGTCAACTCATTCTCTGATTTTCCGGCTGATTTCAAAAGAGTCAAGGATTTTCTTTTATCTGCGTTTTCCTTGGGATGCCCTCTGATGTGTTCCCTAGTAGAAATAATGCAGCTTGGGGACAGTCTTGGAGTCCTTGCTCAGGCAAAAATCCCACCACTCCCTTACAGGTCAGTTTAGCTGAGGATTTCAGAGCTGTTTACAGTCAACCACAAGCTCCCTGGAGGTGGAGTTTCTACTTCTGGAGCTCAAAATCTTTGCTGCTTGCTCTCACAAGATGTTACTCTTTGTAATAAATTCCTGGGGCATGGGAAGGAAATCCCCTGGGGAAGTGTCTGTCATTTTCTAGGAACTCTGACAACACCAAAATCCCAGTCAGAGCAGGCTGTGTGCTCAAAGCTGGCAATGTCCTCATCTGATTTAGGAGAAGACTTCCCTGAAGTCAGCCAGAAGCTTGAGCACATAAAGCTCAAGGGGTGGAAAAGGACTATTCTGCTAATTTTCAGCTTCAATTTGTTCACTGCTTGTTCGTTTGCCCCTGTGTGATACTATCATTGGATTTTCAGAGCTCCCCTTCTAAGAGGAAAACAAATAAACCCTTCTGTCCCCATTCTACATTAATTTAGCCTCCAACTCCATTTTTAAAGATATCAGCTCATCTTCAATCAGCCCATATGAATTACTTTCTTGAAATGCTCTTTCTAGTTATTTTCCTCTTAAAAGAGAGAAAAAAAAAGACATTTAGTATCAAAGACCTGAGCATAAATTAAGTTTACCTAACACAACACAGAGTCAGATCCAGAATGCATTAAAATACCTATTTTTTTCACAGCTTAGATGCCCTGGAGTTGCTTGTTTCCAAGAAAAGCATTCCAATGTTCACTGTAACTCTGTGGATGGATGCTCTAGGACATTCCACCTCCAGACTGACAGCTGCTCCAAACACATGAAAATGTTGTCATTGGCTTAGTGACTGTCTGGGCTGCTCCTTTACCCTTTGGCTAGGCAGCCTTGCAGCCTCAGGAGTGAGTTTGGACCAGGGAGGGTCCCCTTTTGGCTGCAGAGCTGGGGCTGAAGCTGGAGCTGGAGAAGCTGAAGGTTCCTCTACTTGCACAGGCAGCGCTGCAAGTGGATCACAAAGAGCAGACAGAAGATACAGCTGCAGTGGCATCTGCCTCATCCAGTGACATCTGCCTCATCCTGTGTGGCATCAAGAACCTGAGGATTCAAAAAACCACTTAGGGGTTCTGTCTGTGCTGAAGCCTGAGGGACCATGGCAGTGCTGGGACCAGGATTCTGTCTGAGTCAGTGGCACTCTGAGTGTGGTGTCGGTGTCCCTGTGATGGTTAGGGCTGACCACTTCTGCTTTTTGCTCTTTGGTCCATGAGTCCTTCAGCCCTTCAGCAGGAAGTCAGACAAAAGAGGAAGACCGTGCTCTTGAGAGTGTATAGTGTTTCAAACAGGCCTGTGGAGAAGTCTGGATTATATACTAGAAGTATCCCTCTTTGAGGTAACAACCTGGAAAAATAAATAATGGTGGCCTGTGCAAATTGGATTTATGGAGCTTTAACAGTGCTGACCCATGAATTTTGATAAATACATTTCTACTATTAATAAAGGCACTGAGCTGCTCAGCTATTGAAGGATGTCTAAAAGCTTTCTGGATGAGCAGCTGCAATGCACATTTTGCTGTATTGCTTTCCATAAATCCATAGCTGGGATCCTCCTGGCCATGTGCAAAAGTCTCTGGAGAGAACAGAGCTGGCACAGTATGCTCCCCTATCTCTGTTTGATCCTAGTGCAAGGAGTAAAAAGGTGGCACTGAATGGAAAACTCTCTGTTTTAACTATCTTCAGCTAGATCTTCATTGTATTGTGTCCACCCAGCAGCTTGACTTGAAGTCACTGTTGCAGGGGAAGGAAGAGTATAATGAAAAACTGTACCCCAGGATTAGGGACCAAAATTCTGCTGTTAGAGTTGCACAGTTTTAGCTTTTGACAGAAAAGTCAGATGATGCTCCATCACTGCAGGAGGCTGCTGAAAAGATATTTGATGTACTCTGTGGAACTTTGCTGTGGGCAGCTCTCAGTGTTACTCACAAATGGAAAAACAGAAGGTTAATCCTTTTAGTGTAGATAAAGAGGGTGACCTGGATAGGGAAGTATGATTTAAAACAGAGAAGGTTGAACTTAAACTGGCTATGACAGCTCAGGAAAAAGATGCTGGAGTCCTCACTGATGATTTGCCAAAACTGTAGCCTTGATGTGCAGCAGGGGAAAAAAAAGCAAAAAAACAACAAAATATGGTGATGTCATCAGGAAAGGCTTCTGATTGCAAAATAAGAAAGAGAGTATCTCCTGCCTGTTGTGTAACAACTTGGTGCACCCACATCTGTGCAGGCCTGGCCTCTAATCATAGAATCCTATAATCATAGAATAATTTGGGTTGGAAGGGACTTTTAAGGGTTGTCTAGTTCATCCCCTCTGCCATGGGCAGGGATGGCTTCCACTAGGTCAGGTGTTGCTCAGAGCCCCTTCCAACCTGGTCTTGAAAGTTTCCCAACCTTTGTGAGTAACCCATGCCAATATTTTATCACATCCATTGGGAAAAACTTCTTCCTTATATCTAATCTAAATCTAACCTCTTAGTTTGAAACCATCACCCCTTGTCCTATCACAACAGGACATCTTAGTATGTAAGAACATTGTGGACTTAGAGTCCTGAGCAGGGCAACTGAAATTAAGGGGATGGGGTAGCCTGCAATACAAGGGGGTTCTGGGGAGACTGGGATTTTTCTCTAGAGAAGGGGGAGCAAAACACGCCAGCCCTACAAAATAATAAAGAGAATGTGGACCTGGTGCATGATGAGAGTTAGAGGCCATTGATCAGTCTGGTAGATTGATTTAAAAGGGATAAAAAGGACTTTATCTGGAGCAGGTGGGAGAATGAACTTCTGGAACTCACTGCCACAGGAGGTTGTGGAAACAAATAGGATCAGCAGGTTTATAAAAGGTAGAGCAAATTCATGAGCAGCAGGAGGTCAACAGACAGATGCTGAAGGCAACAGGCAGCAATGGAACTGCTGGAACTGCTATAACTGCTTGTGTGGGAGCTGGAGGAACACAACCAAAGCTGTGCCCTCCCCAGATGGCATCTCCTGCTGCTGAAAAATACAGGAAAACAACACAGGGAGAGAGGAAGCACTGATGTCACCAGCAGAGCATTGCCTATCATCTCATCTCCAAGCAAAATCAGATCTCCCAGGTGGTTGCTGTGTGGTAGGAAGACAGGGCAACGGCAGGAAGAAAGATTTTGCATTTCTATTCAATTTCCATCTTTGTAGTGAAAATCTAATCAATGCTCATTTTCTGTCTTCTACCACTTTTCCTTTTTCCAGTGACAAAACAGCCAGTGGAGGAGGTGGGAGGATTCAAAAAAGTTTGAATTTAAGTATATTTCAATAATTCCTTATTTTCAGACTGCTTGCCTGAAAAACAAATCCCTTTTACCTCAAAAACTGATGTAAGCTGCCTCCAAACATCCAATATCTCTGAGAAAAGAGGGAGAAGGATGGGGTCACAGAAACAAGACCATCGTGTCTCTTATCATTAGCAGGGTAAAAGGAGAAAACCAAGGAACTACAAACCAGTCAGCTTCAAGTAAAAAACAACAAACAGTGGGACTTTTAATCAAAGCAAGAGATGAGTAATAGTCACGGTCATTGCCAAGAATGAATCCTTTCAGATGAGTCTGTTTTCCTTCCGTGACAGATTCCAGTTCTTTTTTTATCATTATTATTTACTGTTCTGTCATCAATAACTTGTGTTGTAGTGGAGAATGTCTTTATTAAGTTCTCAGATGTTCCTGAGTTGGAGGGGCTGCAAGGTTTAAAATTCAGAATGAGCCAGACAAATCAGGAAGATCTTTTCAGAAGGGAAAATCTGACATTTAGGAAAGAGTGGCTGTTCAAACACACACCAAAGAAGCAGAAAACCTATTGGCTGCACCACTCATGGGTTACACTATTGCTATATTGAATTCCAATGTGGAATGGATAAACAGCAACAGTTTGTAAAACACACTGTGTTTTCCCTCCTCATTCCAGCAAGAGGATCTCTCAACTGATCTCCTAAGATCAGCTTCCAGTGAGGAATTAATTCTCTATCTTTCCACTGCTTGTTTGCCAGATGCACCTTGCTACCAGGAAGATAGAAAATCCATGGGGAATTCCTGTTAAACTCCCCTAGGATGCCTGACCTCCTCCAGAAGTACGAGTTTCTGTGTCCCTTTCCAGGACCACTCTCTAGGGACATGACCATCTAGCCAACATAATAAGATTAGAATCCAACCTATCTGGACAATGCTGTTTGCAGGCCCTTATGAGACTGGTGAAAATCCTGTGATCAGGTAAGTCATTACCATCAAGCTCATTTCCTTATGTCATTTAACTCCTCTTTCAATGAAAATGAGCTCTGAGATGCCACTTGCCTTGGTGACACCACAGAACAGAACAGTGTGCTGTTCTGGGGGTATCTTTGAACCCCGGGTACTTTGTCCATCAAGAATAAATGAGAGCTGAGAAATGCCTGCAGAGTGGAGACATCAAAACAGGCATGACCTGGAGACATAATCTTCTTTCTTCTGCTGAAGCTGCCTGGTGTGATTCAGCTTCCTGAGCACTGCCATGGATCAGGGGGCTTTGTGTCCAAATCCACCTCCTCAATGTCACCTGGGGCTGTTTCAGGCTGCTGCTGCTATGGCATGGCAGAAGTTGCCTCCAACTCTCTCCTCAGCGCTGGAGCTGCAGCAATGCCAGCTGCAAAACCAGCCTGGGCCAGCACTGGGGCAAATATTGGACCTGCTCTGCTCCAGAGCATGGCTGCTGTGCTGCTGGTGGGTCCCAGGCAGCTGGGCAGGGATGCCAGCTCAAGGAGTGCCGAGCTGTGGCCAGCGTGTCTGTCCCGCGGGGCAGGCTGTGCCCTGGGGCACAAGAATCCACGGTCACCAAGGGATGCCCAGTGAAGGGAGCCCCTGTGCTGTGAGCCAGGCACGGGTGGCTGGGGGCTGGAACTCTCAGCATGGCACACGGGCTGATGGAGAGGGGTCCTGCCCCCCTCCGAGCTGGCACCAGTGTCCCCTAAGCAATGGGGATCTGGGGCTGCCCTGGCACAGCAGCCCTGCCTCTCCCAGCCCTGCACCCTCTGCCTGGCCCCGATAAAGCACCACGGCTTGAGGTCCCCATCTTGTGGCAGCAGGGACAAACGGCTGGGACAGCGTGAGCTCAGTGGCAGAACTGCAAAGTGCTGCAGAGGCAGGACACTGCCCTCTGCCACTGCCACCCAGTGTGTCCTGCCGGAGGTCACAGCACGGCTTGGGAGCAGCCAGAAGCTAAAGCAAGTTTGGTACAACTTTCACCCCTCACATTGTCCCCACACTGCTCTTACACCTTGTCTCATGCACCCACCATGCTCAGGACCATGAGGGGCTTAGTGGGTTTGCAGGAGTCCAAGTCCGTGCTGGATTTGGTGCTGGCTCTTCCCAATGCTTTCCACACCAGTGCACACCTCCTTGCACACCTGTGTGCCCTGAGTCCCCACCATATCCTGGCTCTCCATGAGATCTCCAGGAAGTTGTGCCTACAGCTCTGTCTGGGTGACATTGCTGGCTGGAAGGGTGGAACCTGCTCCAACACCTGCTCCATACAAAGGTAGATCAGACTGGCTTTTTCCTCCCTTCCTCACTGTGCCCAGGAACAGTGGGCATGTAGGATCATGAAGCCTGTGGTGCTTTGCAGAAGAGACCCTGAAGGGTGTCCTCTCTTTGGATTATTGGAGTTCCTCCCGTCTCTGTGCATTCACTGGCAGCACCTGGAGGCCATGGCACTGGGGGAGAGTCCATCCTTGCCAGTGCCAAGGATCAAAGGAGCCTGTGGCAACCTTGGCTGGCTTTGTGAGCCACCCTGGGGACTTCCTTGAACTTTCCCCCCCTCACTAAGGACCTCCCAGCCTTTACTCAGCACCTGGCAGGTTGTAGCCTCCTGGACTATCTGTTGCCCAGTCTCCCACCACACCCACAGCTGGAGGAGAGCCCAAACTTTCCTTTATCAGCCCCCCACCATGCCACCCTGCTGCAGGCTGTGATAAGGGCTGGAGGGGTGCAGACACAAGCACAACTCCTGGGCTCTTTTCGTGCCCTGACACCGCCCCACACTGCTGGATCTGGGGCTGAGCCCCATCTGCTGCTCTTGCAGCTCCCCAGGACCCCTCCACAGTGACACCCCAGCCATAATGGGCCATTAGGTGCAGACAGAAGAAGTCTTAGACCACTGCACAGCCCTGTGTGCTGGGTGTGCAAAGAAAGATGTCCTGGCACAGGGAGGTCCTCAGGCTGTTCTCACTCTGCTACCAGGCAGGGTCACAGCTGCCAGGAGACCCTGTACTCCTGTGTCTCCTGCAAACATTTCCAGGAGGAGATGCCCTCTGACACTGTCCTGAACAAGGGTGAACGGGACTGGTGGTGCAAGAGGGGATCCCAGCGTGGAATTCTGGTGTGACAGCCTGGGGCTGCAGGGAACCCCAGATCTTCCATGAGTCTCTCCCCTCCACTGGTGCCTAGAAATGCTGTTTGCTCCCAGAGCCCCACGGCTGCAAAGCAGTGTCTGTTTGCTGTACACCACCCCCCAGATGCTGCCTCCTCTCAGCGACAGCAAAACCAGAGCCCAATTCCTCCATGTACCCACCTGGTGGGGAGACCTCCAGTTCAGACCCCCAGAGCACATCCCTCCCACTCCCTTCCCACAGGCAGCACACACAGCAGGACACCAGAGCTGGAGCACAAATGCAAGAGATTTTATTTCAGAACATTTGACTGCTCGCTGTTGGAGGGCTGGCGGTGTGTTGGGTCCAGCTCTGGCCACGGTACGCGTCTTAACGGTACTTGGCAGTCAGCACGGTGCCCACGGCGCACAGGAACTTGTCCAGGGAAGCGTGGACCTCTGGGGTCAGGAGAGCGGGGTTGTGGGAGGCCACCACCACCAGGAAGCACTGACCCAGCAGCTGAAAGGCAAGACGATGTGGTGAGCAAGGGAATGAGGCAAGGGGGTAGCCAAGGGCTGCAGGAGGGAAGCTGGGTGGGTCACCCCTTCCCAGACACTTACTTTGAAGTTGACAGGGTCCACGCGGAGTTTTTGGGCGTGGAGGTCGCTGAGCTTGGAGAGGGCACCAGCGATGTCATCGATGTGGTTGGCGGCTTCGACCAGTGCAGCCGCCACCTTCTTGCCGTGCCCCTTGACCTGAGCAGAGCCCTTTCCTAGGTCGAAGTGGGGGAAGTAGGTCTTGGTCTGGGGATAGGTGGCGAACATCCTGGAGAACAGAGGGGTTCAGAGACAGGTGAGACAGGGTGGCAAAGGGCAGAGACAGCTGCGGATGGGGAGGAGAAGGGGCAGATGCCAGGGAGTCGGGGCTGGAGAGGAGAGGGGTCACGCAGGGGATAGCCACAGTACCTCTCCAGGGTCTCGGCACCAAATTCCTCGGCCTGGCCGCCGATTTTGCCGAAAACGGCCTTGACGTTGGACTTGTCGTTGGCGGACAGCACCATGATGTCACCTCTCAGTCGGCAGCCCCAGCACGGGTGTCCCCGCTGGCCGCCGCCGCCCTTATATGCGGTGCTGGGGCTCCGCCCGCCCCTCCCCGGCCCGGCCCGGCCCGGGGGTGCTGGAGCTCGGCCCGGGGGTGCTGGAGCCCGGCCAGGCGGGGCCACCGCCCGTCCTCCCCCGCCCGCCCCGCTCCGCTCCGCCCGGGTACCGGCACCGGCACCGCGGGGTCGCTCCGGGGTTACGGTCAGGGCTTGCTCCAGAGCCGGTGGGTGGTCTCTGCCCCACGACAGCAGGGTTAGGCTTAAGGTTAGGCTTGGGGTTAGGATGAGGTTTAGGTGTAGTGCCTGGTCTGGCACGGGTTGTCGTTAGGGTCTGCACTGGCACTGGCAGAGGAGCCCATGTGTGTCCCCTGGCATGGGGTGGGACACTGGCTGGGTGCTCCTGGCACAGCCTGAATGGGTTCTGGCAGGTGTTGGGACAGCAGCGTGTGGGATTCTGTGTCCCACACCCCCTCACAGCCCCGTGTGCACCTACATGTACAGACTGACCATCCTACAGCCTGCACACACACCCCGGGCTGCCCCAGGACACACACTACCCCTAGACGCACTGCCAGCTGACACCTACATGTCCTTGCACACACACGTGTGTCCCTATACAGCCCTCTGCCACCCCACACAGTCCCTGTGCTCCACTGCCCTCCCTGCTCCTGTTTCTCACCAGTGCACCCCCCACCACCCCACAGTGCCTCTTCAGCCCTGCTCCCTGGACCACAGTCACCTCTGTTCGCTGGCAGAGCCCGGAGCCCCCCTGCCCCAGCCCCTTCTCCTGCACGGTCCTGGTGCTGTGGGGCACCGGCTGCTGGGCAGGGAGGACACTGGGCAGAGCCACAGGATCAGCACCGGGCACTGCTGCGAGCGCTTTGGGAAGATGTGAGGGACCACAGTGGTCTGTGGTGAGCCCGGTGTGCTCCAAATGAGGAGATGAAGGTGAGGAATGTAACAAGAGCAAGGAAGAGGAGGGTGGTGAGGAAGACAAGGAGGGTGAGGGGGCTTGCAGAGCGCACAGTAGGTTCGGCAGGTGGCGCAGACCAGCAGTGACAGCTCACACCCGTGTGTCCCCCGTGGATGAGGTTCTTATCATTTGTGTTTGGGGGAGATTAGCTCGGTCTGGCACCACTTCAGAGTGGGGAGGGAGGGCCGGGAGGGCTGATTTTCTGGGAAGCAGCAGCAGCTGGGCAGTGCCTGCTGCATGTGTGTACATGGGGGGAGCTGCCAAGGCAGCAAAGTGCTTCAAAGTGGTGGCACAAAAACAAATGGGTGTAAATGAACATGAGAACACTGGGATGTGTTAGAGGATGGAGCACAAGTGTGTTCACCTGCAGGAGCAGGGACTGCCATGCTCAGGGACTGCCAGGCCTGGCTGTGAGCAGGCAGGGTCCCTGTATGCCCCCACCTGCCTCCTGCCCACACCTGGACACTTGGGCACCTCTCTCCTGCAGGATCTCATCTCCTCCCTCTGATGTCACAGCACAGAGCAAACCCAGGGCTAGTTTAGTATCTCATAGCCTCCCGTGATCACTGATTTTTTTAAAGTTCAGGCTCCAAAGTCCTGAAACCAGTGTCCCTATACAGGATTGCAGATTTGCCCATCCCATTCCTACCCTGCCCAGGTCCCAGGGCAAGAGCAGACACTTGGGGCAGGTGTGAGGGTTCTTCCCTGGCAGTTGACTGGAATTTGTGGCTCCGGAGCTTGAGTCCCAGAACAGTCTTTGTGCTTAATGGTCTGCGATGGACTTTTTTCACTCCATGAATTCTCAGATTGCTTCTGGAGTTCATGCAAGCACTTAGCTCCTGCAGCTCCCCTAATAAAGTCCTAAAAAGCCATCTTGATAGATGGAGACAGGCAAGATTTATCCCACACCCCCATCACCCCCCAGGAATCCTTCAAGGGAATGCAAGGATCACACTTGTCTTGGCATAGCATTCACCCTGCTCACTGGAGGGATGCAGGCACAGCTTCATTCCCTGGGTCCTGCTATCAGCTGCATCCTGTGCTGGGGAGGGTTGGAAGCAAGCAGGGCCCTGTGGGAGGCCCAGGGAGCCCAGGGCTGGTGCTGCCCTTCCCGTACCCCATCCATGGCACCCACAGCCCCCTCCCTGTGGCAGGAGCACTGCCACTCTCCAGCNATCCCTTGGCTCCCATTCTGATCTCTGTCCACCATTCTCTGTCCTGCAGTCTCCATTCCCTATCCCCTATCCCCTATCCCCTATNCAAGAGCAGACACTTGGGGCAGGTGTGAGGGTTCTTCCCTGGCAGTTGACTGGAATTTGTGGCTCCGGAGCTTGAGTCCCAGAACAGTCTTTGTGCTTAATGGTCTGCGATGGACTTTTTTCACTCCATGAATTCTCAGATTGCTTCTGGAGTTCATGCAAGCACTTAGCTCCTGCAGCTCCCCTAATAAAGTCCTAAAAAGCCATCTTGATAGATGGAGACAGGCAAGATTTATCCCACACCCCCATCACCCCCCAGGAATCCTTCAAGGGAATGCAAGGATCACACTTGTCTTGGCATAGCATTCACCCTGCTCACTGGAGGGATGCAGGCACAGCTTCATTCCCTGGGTCCTGCTATCAGCTGCATCCTGTGCTGGGGAGGGTTGGAAGCAAGCAGGGCCCTGTGGGAGGCCCAGGGAGCCCAGGGCTGGTGCTGCCCTTCCCGTACCCCATCCATGGCACCCACAGCCCCCTCCCTGTGGCAGGAGCACTGCCACTCTCCAGCCCACCCCGGCCCCGGCCCTAGCACACACAGACGCGTTGCTGCAGCAAAAGAGTCTTTTTTTTTATTGATGATACACAGGCATGGCTGACAGCTCATCTGTACTTCTCAGCCAGCACGGCGGCCACAGCCGACATGAACTTGTCGACGGCAGAGTGCACCTCGGGGGAGTACTCCTTACCCAGGCGGGTGGCCAGTGTCACCTGCAAGCACTGTGACAGGAACTGCAAGGAAAAACGGGGTTTAGCACTGCCACTACAGCCCTCATGTCCCCATCCTGGTCCCTGTCCCACATCCCCTGTCCCACACCCCCT
>VXBI01014343.1:365715-433199 GCA_013397375.1 Toxostoma redivivum
CCCCCCTGCGCCCCATCCCCTGCTCCCCTCCCTGATCTCCCTCCACCATCCCTTGGCTCCCATTCTGATCTCTGTCCACCATTCTCTGTCCTGCAGTCTCCATTCCCTATCCCCTATCCCCTATCCCCTATTCCCTGTCCCCCCATCCCGATCCCTGTCCCTCATTCCCTGTCCCACAGTTTCCATTCCCTATCCCCTGTTCCCTGTCCCCTCATTCTGATCCCTGCCCCCCATTCTCTGTCCCACAGCCTCCGTTCCCCATCCCCTGTTCCCTGTCCCCCCATTCTGATCCCTGTCCCCAAACTCTGTCCCCATCCCCCTGCCTGCCTTGAAGTTGACGGGGTCCACACGCAGGTTGTAGGCGTGCAGGTTGCTGAGCTCAGACAGAGCCTGGCTCAGGTTGTCCAGGTTCTTGATGGCATTGCCCAGGGCAGCCACCACTTTCTTGCCATGGCCACGGATCTGGTCAGAGCCTGGTGACAGGTCGAAGTGAGGGAAGTAGGTCTTGGTCGGGAGGTAGGAGTGGAACATCCTGAGAGAATGGGACAGTCAGTGGTGCTGACCCCAGCCGGCTCACCCCCACCACCGACCCTCTGTCACCCCTCGTCCCGCTCTCCCATGGTGTCCCCAGGCCTGTACCTCAACAGGGCCTCGGCTCCGATCTCCTCCTCGGCGCCGCCCAACTTCCCCCAGGTCTGCTGGATCAGCTTCTTGTCCTCGGCGGTCAGCACCATGGTGGCGGCTACAAGAGTGGGCAGGGGTTGGTGGCAGCAGCACCGCAGGACGCCTCTTATACCCGCTGGCACCTCCACCCAGCCTTATCTTATCACACGCAGGGCCGAGGGGATGGCTGGCCCTGGGAGCGGCTGCGGCCCTGCCTGGGGGGCCCTGCATGGCCGCAGAGGGCCCTGCCCTAAGGAGGCCCCTGGGGGGCCCAGCTGCCTGTCCTGCCCCACTGCACCAGCCCAGCACCACTATGGGGCAGGGGGCAGCACCTTACCAGGCTGCCCCATGGACAGCAGCAGCCCTGGACATGTCCCATGGCTGCCACAGCCTTGTTCACCCTGGCTGTATGTCCTCAAACCTTTTGCGATCCATCATTCCCCACGGATGGGCCAGAGTCCTCCTTGGCTCTGAGGGTGTTGAGGTAGGTCCCACAAGTGTCGCGTGTCCCATCCAGACTTTGGCGCATCCAGCCCCTCTCTGCCCCAAGAGCCCCATGGCCTCTGAGTAGGAGCCATGGACAAGCCCTCCCAGAGGAACCCAGGCAGGGAACAACCTTCTCTTTGGGTTCATGGTCTGCCCAAAGTCCATCCTTTGATGCTTGTCAGTCCTGGACTCCTTCCCTTCTTCCCACCCTAAAGTGTGCTCCTGCCTCTCCCCATAAATGCTGGGAAATCCTGCAGGGCACACAGTGGCTGGTCAAACAATAAAAGAATTTTGAAATAATGAAATTATTAATGTTGGAAAAGGTGTCTAGGATCTTCAAGGCCAACCATTTCCCCAGCACTACCAAGGCCAATACTAAACCTGGTCCCCGGGAGCCACATCTGCTAAGCCCCTCCAGGGACAGTGACTGCCATGGACAGTCTGTGCCAGTGCCTGGCAATGCTTTCAGTGAAGATATTTTTCCTAATATCCAACCTAAGCCTCTCCTGGCACAACTTGGGGCCATTTCCTCTGACTCTCACATCCTTCTCTCAGCCTCTGCAGGAAGGAGTCAGTGCAAACACGGGGTAAGGGACACGCCAGATGCTGTAAGTCATGGATTTAAACCTCCAGGTTACCTGACATCCATGGATGCATAATACTTTAAAAGCTGCTGTGGTGACATGTTTAGAGCCATTTGGTGGCCTGAGAGCTTCCACATCACCTTTCTCTCCCTCGTCCAAACACAGTCCCTAAATTCCATGGATGAGACGAGGACTGCCACTTGCAGTGCTGGCTCAAGCTGGCCATCAGAACAGGCTGAAGGCTTTGCACCCACATGTTTCATGTCTCTGAGACAGGAGTTGACATGGTGCTGTGCTTCAGCTTTTTGGCAAAACTGACCCTGGTAACAGGCTGATATTCCAGATATTGTTGAGCAGCATTTTCACACCATCAAGATTGTCTCTGCTTCTTACTCTGCCCCCACCCAGGGAATAGATTTTGAGGTGCTGAGAGAGGACACAGCCAGGCAGATGGGCCCAACTAATCAAGGAGGTATTTCATACCATATAACACCATGCTCAGCAATCAAAGGGGTTTGAGGGAGTTTTAGAGTGGTTATCCATGTTTTTTTCTCATGAACTGGCTGAACATCAGCCTACCTATGGGATGTGGTGATTGCCTTTGCATTCCCTGTTTTGTGTGCTTCCACTTAGTCTTCACTTACTAAACAATTATTTCTGTTTGTTTGTTTGATCTTGACCCCCAATTTTTCTTGCTTTTATCTTCCTTTGCCCTTCACCTCATCCCATTGCAGGGGGGAGGTGAGTGGGCAGCTGGGGTGCAGTGGCTGCACGGTGAGGTTAACCCACAGAAGAAGCACATGAGATACCACATCCATACCCCATGGAGAGAGGCACGAGAGGACATGCCCTGCATTGCAATGCAGGTTTGGTTCCCAGCAGGCTGGAATGGGTTTTGGATAGGTCGAGCAAAAAGCCTGGCTCCATTCAATGTCCTAGCAGGGTAAAAGACTCTTTCCTGGTCAGTCTGGTAAGCAGCTGCAGTCACAGGACACAGCCTGTTCTGGGCTTCTGCTCACTGCCATGTTGCTCCCACTGAATGTTATGTTATTCCCACTGAATTGGCACATTAATTAGTATGAGTTCATTAGTATATGAATTAGTAAATGAGTTTATAAAGTTTAATATTTCCCCCTCCATATTGTGTAGACATTTCAGAACACATCAGCCTGAACAGTCAGGTGTGGGCAGAATACATCAAGATGAAAACACAAAGACCATAGCTCACATTTGAATTATTTATTGGGTTTTGCAGGTGACTGAGCCACTGCAGTGGGGATTTAAAGAGCTGCCCAGGAAGGGGTGATACCCCAGAGCCTGGCAGCAGGGCTGGGCTGTGGATGGGCCTCCCTCACCCTCTGTTTGGGCAGTTTATCTGTACTTCTCCGTCAGAATAGAGGAAACACTGGACAGGAACTTGTCCCATGCAGCATGAACTTCTGGGGTGAAGTCATTGGGATAGCGGGCAGCCACGGAGCACAGGATACAGTGGGAAAGCAGCTGTAAGGGAAAGCAGCATGAAATCCATCACAAAGAGTACTGGGCATCAGTGTAGGGGTCTGCAGTGGACCTTGGGCCCAGTGTGCTCGGGGATACAGCTGTCCCAGCCAGGCAGAGCTGCTGCCTGAGCTGGGAGTGAAGAAGCACAGTTGTCTTTTGTATAGGGTAAAAGGCACTGCTTGATCCCACTCCCTCTTCCACAAGTGCCCCTTCCTTCCTCAAGTGCAACAAGGTTGGATTGTTTATAATTTATTAAAACTTTGTTCAAGACAGGTGATGTAGCTTGATGTGTGAGGCAGATTCATGATTTACAGCAAAAGCAGTAGAGATTTGAGTCTAACACAAACCACAGGAGCCCCTCAAGTAGTTCTTTGCCTGCACTGGACCAGAACTTCCATTAAGAGACCCAAACTCAGGTTAAAAATCATATGAGAAACAGGCTGTGCAGCACAGTCAGGGATCAAGCTGCCATTAGCCCACATGTCCCATTGCCTCTGATTTTGTAATGGCAGTTTCCACCCCTGAAAGTCTCTGTGCTTGCTCACCTTGAAGTTCACAGGGTCCACCCTGAGGATGTAAGCGTGCAGCTCACTGAGCTTGGCCAAAGCCCCTCGGATGTCATCAATGTGCTTCACAGCTTCCCCGATGGCATTCATCACCTTGGAGCCATGACCACGGAGCTGAGCTGAGCCTTGGCTCAGATCGAAGTGAGGGAAGTAGGTTTTTGTCTGGGGGTAGCTGAAGAAAAGCCTGGAGGAGAACATGAGGAAGAGGTCCGTAGTAGAAATGGTATGAGGTGGTAAAAGCTCAGAACAAGTGCAGTATAAACCTTCTGCGGCACATGCAGGTTAGTCAGCAAGTTTATCTGTACATACTAGAGAAGAATTAAGTGTTAAAATTATTTAAAACTTTATGTAGTTTTGGGTTTGGTTTTGTTTGTAATAAATAAAAGCCCCAATTTGTCACCAAATTTCCTGTATTATGTTATAACCAAGTATCCAGGACCTTCAAACTAAAATGAACAAACCAGATTTTATATGAAAGAAACTCAGAATCCTGAAAGGATTGTTATATACCAACTGGAGCAACTAACCTGAGCATCCAGTGAATTTAGTGGACAGCTATTCTCTTAATGCAAAAAAACTGTAAGAGAAAGTGCATCATTTGTACAATAAACCACTTCAGGTTTATCCCCTAACAGGGATAATGGTGTTTAGGACACTGAGTATGGATGACTTTGAATTCCTCACCAGTGCTTCTGGCTATGAATTCTTCTGTATGGCTATAGGGAGGAAAAAAACCTATTAAATTGTTTAACAAGAATCATGGTTTATTGCTAGATTGTGAAGCATTTAGTAGCAGGGATATAAGTCCTGAAGATTACATATCAAACAGCACAACTCTTCATCAAATCTCCCTGGTCCCAGCCTGCTCTCACTCACCCAAGTTCTACATGAGATGCATCCCAATAGCAAAGCCCTCTTTGGAGGCCGGCTGGGCCTTACCTCTCCAGTGATTCTGCCCCAATGGCATCAGCTTGGGTGGCCACCTTGGCCCAGATGGTGACCACAGCAGCTTTCTCGGCTTGGGTCAGTGTCATTGTGCAGGAGTGCTGGCTCTGTCCCCTCGCAGCGACCGCTCAGAGCAGGTTTGGACTCAGCACCCTGGCAGCCCTGGTTATAAAGGGGAAGGGGGGAGCAGACCTTGGTGCCTGTCCACACCCATTGGTCACTCCAGAGGGCCCCTCACGGACTGGGGGACGCTTATCTCCCGAGAAGCAATGGCTACTTTGGCAAGGGTCAGCACAATGCCCTCCTTCCCTGCCGGCCTTATCAGCCTTTTGCTTCCTAACCTGATGGCTGTTTGGTCCAAAGAAATTGTCTGGACACGTGTTGATACATGAACAGAGAGATAATGCTGCAAAATTCCATTGATGAAGCATCTTCAAGCTGAGGAGCATGTGGACTCTGGCACACTAAGGAGCCTGGAGAGGAATCTGCATTTCCTGCCTTGGTTCACAGATGTGAACACAAGACTCTGGGTCTTTCTGACCCAGCCACTTTCAGTATATGTGGTTGCACCATGTGCAGTATTTCACATAAAATGCTTTGTAGATAGGGGTAGGGACAGACTGGGAGATCTGCAGTATAACTCAGAGGAGAAACGAAATCCTGATTTTTTAAAAGTGCAGATTTTGCCGTTTGCTTCAGGACTTTGCCAGCCTCTTGCAAAGAATTAGGGACTCACTTTACAATTGCTGCCTGTAACAGCACTGGTAGTAAGGATTACATATAGGAATTGAGAGTTTGTGAAATTAAGTATGGTGCTAGAAAAAAGTGTGTGTGTGGGAAAGCCCAGTCAGATTTCTTTTTTGTAATCCTCAGACTGCATACCTTTGATTTCTAACTGTGTGATCTTACTGTTAATTGTCCCCTGCACTGTAAAATAGTCCTCAACACTCCAGTTAGTGCTGGCTGTGTACTAGACATGCACAGGAACTCCTGTTTCCACAACAGATGGCTGGTACCATCAGGGCATGAGCCCTGGATGGGTGAAGGACCAAACAAGCAAAATGAAGACCAGCACAGGTCTGTAATCACAGATAAGTGGGCAAAGTGTCAAAGAAATACCCTACTGGAGATGGTTGCTGCAGAACCTCTGGGAGTAAATATCCTGCCAGCACATAAAGCAGAGGTAAATCTCTTTGGCATACTGATAAACTACAGCAGCCTCAGACATCACCACTGAGAGCTGGCAGCTGTGCCCAGAGCACTGGCTGGTACAGTCAGAGGGGTCAGATAGTGTCCTCTGCCCAAGGAGCCCTGCACACTTGTATGGAGCGGTTTGGCGTGTCTCAGCCAGGATGTGTTGCCATGTGACAGCAGCACTACCCACTGCCACAGAGGGTGTTCCCCAGCCATGGTCACCTTGCTAAAGGGAAAGCCCTTCTAGGCATCTAATGATCCTTGGGTCGTGCATGGATTGGGGCATGTCCAGCCTATGGATAGCTGTACCAAAGCACAGGTGTCACACAGGAGCATGCACTGGCCTTGAAGCCCCTCAGGGGCCACAGGGAGCCGTGCTGTGCTGCTGGAAAGGTGCTGGGTTTGAGGTGGCACCCATGTGTGTATGGCAGGGATCTCTTCTGTGCTGTCATATGGGGATGGGTCTCTCCTCTCTGGGTAGGCTCCACAGCCTGGAGGAGTTGATCCACACACTACAAAAAACCACAACTTTCCTGGGGCCATGCTTCTGCCACTGCATGCTGGGCTCAGGCAGGATTGGACCAGTGGTAGGGTCAGAACCAGGGATGGGGTCAGACAGCAACTTCTGTATCCCCTGGTGTTCCCACTTTGCTGGGGTGAGCAGCACTTGCAGAAGGGCTCTGAGCCACCCCTTGTACTCTGCACTGGGCTCTAATTTAAGCTTCCCTGCATGCCATCTGTCACACAAATTAGAATAAACCTTGGGCTTTCCCAAAAGGCAGGCACAAAGCACTTGGGGACTCTGAGTCTGCAAGACAGGCTGGGTTTGGGGATCTTGAATTTTCATCCCCTCTGTGGAGGCCAACAACTCCTATAGGATTTAATTTTAGATTGTGTTCTGTGCCACAGCTCCTCCTCAGTCCTCCTGACCATGAGCTGGGTAATTCACTCACTTTAAGAGGGGATATAAAAGTGGACTCATCTGAGACCTGAGGAGGACAATTGCTTTACCTTAGGGAATATTATCAGAAGGTTCTTTGTATACCTCCCCTTTGATAGTGCCATATGCATCCTCTGAAAATCCAGAGCTCACTCTGGCTACACAGATGCAGAGCAGTGCAGTTTCCAGCTCAAATGCCACTGACAGCAGGAGCAGAGCCAGGGCACGGACAATGTGGTATCCAGTTTATACAATTTAAATGGATGGTAGTACCAAGAGAGTCTGTTTTCATCATCCCTTGTTACATACATTTCCAAAACTTGCCGTTTTCCCATTGAAAATTTACTTTGAAAGTATAGATGCTGTTGTGAAATATCCATTTACATAATGTTTTTGTCTCCTCCCCAAAGTGCTGCCTCTTACCAGACGTGTTGCATGGCAGTGCTCCAAGCTCTCCTCAGTGAGAGTGCTTTTAATCAGGGGTTACTCAACCAAGCTGTGACCCAGATAAACACAGGGATAAGGCACATTCCATCAGGACTCCTTCCTATTCTGTGTAACCTGGGCATTACTCCTCTGTGACTGCAGGATTAAGGTTTGTGTGCACACAGTGATGTCTGCACAGAAGGATTCATCATCACTGAAATAATTACAGAATTTGAATTCCTTTTCTGTGAGTTACTCCTGCATTATCACAAAAGCCAGAGCAGCCAAAGGGTGACAGTGGTTTGCTGGAAGGGGTTCATTGCTCACTCAGGATCAGGGCTGTGCTGGGGATTGTTGTGGGAGCTCCTCAAGAACAAGCCTGGTGGGAGAAGTCTGATCCTCAACACGTGACATGGCAAACGACTGTCTCCAGCTTTGCAGGAACCTCTCAGCCAAATTCCTCATTCCAGTGCTCCAGCTACCTGTGGGGTAGTGAGACAAGGGGGTCCTGGCTTCAGGAATGCAAAGAGCTGGACAACATGATCGCTGCTGTTCCTATGTCACAGGGCCAGTAGTGAAGATGTCCTCTGGGGAATCCCACCAAACCTGCCTTCCTCTCCTGCTGCTGCTCCTCCTGATGATCCACAGCTCCACTGCAGAATGTCCACCATCTTTGTCAGGAAATCACCAAAGGGGATTTTTTTAAAATTAATGTACGTCTTTTAAAATCCAAAATCTGTTCAAAAGCTGGCTACCAGAGTTTCTCATTTTAAACAGCAGAAGCAAGTAACAGACCTGTTGGCTAATTGTTAAAGTGGGATTCTAATTTCCAACAGCCCTGATTATAAATCCAATTGAATGGCATCACTGTGAGATCAGGGATAACTTTCCCCATGGGCCTGTATTATCCACAGGAATTGCCTTCCCCTCAAGGAGAATGTTGTGGATTAGAGGGCACATACATCTGATTTAACTCTGAAAATTTGAGGCATATTAAATTTTGAAAGTCTGAAAAGTGGAGTCTAAATTCTAGCTTTATTCTTTAATTTCCTACCAGGGCTTGAAGAACTTGCAATGATTGCTTTAAATGCCCAAGAGCTGGGAATGACAGATAGGTCTATAATTTATTATTTAAGAAAGTAAAATTATATTTTGAAGCAGACACACTGAAATTTTTACGTGACAACCCAGTGCTGGTGTACAAGGAGTGCTCTGCTGTGATAACATGAGTGGTCTTTAATCACCCCAGGACAACTCTCTCCCCTCAGCATTGCCTTCTCTCGCTCCATTGTTATCGCTGGCCTTGTGCAGAATGGCCCTGCAGATTATACACTGCTGGGGCTGCTCATCTCCCTCTTCAGTCACCCAGCTCTGTCCCCTGTCCCTGGGAGGACTGCAGACCAAAACCCAAAGTGGGGATATCTCAGAGTGTCCAAGCATCCAAGTAATGCAGTGAAATACAGAATAATTTGCATAAAACCCCAGAGAATCCTCAGATATAATTGCTGATAATTTCTGATCTCAGTTAAACACAAAAAAATATGACGGCACCAAGACTGCTGCCAGGGGAGTAATGTCACCCTTCCTAATCCAGAGGCAGGAGTAAAAGCACAGGAACCATAAGGCAGGGTGTATCAGAGCTGTGAACATGAGCAACAAGCCCAAGCCAGCCTTTCCCTGAGCATGGGGAGCCCATAGGTCTGACTTCCAGTGGTCCCCCTGCAGGCATCCTGGTATCACAGAATCATTAAATTGGAAAAGCCCTCTGCAATCATTGAGTCCAACCATTAGACCAGCACTGTCAAGCCCACCACTAAAACATGTCCCAAAGTGGCACATCCACGTGTTTTTTGAATACATCCTGGGACTGTGATTCCACCACTGCCCTGGGCAGTTCCAGTGCCTGTCCACTCTTTCCATGAGGATGACAACCCGAGGGGGTCTGGGCATGGGGGAGATGATGAGCCTTCGCTGCTCTTTGCTACCAGCACTCAGGAAAGTTCTGCAGTTAATGACTGAAGTAGCTGAAAGCCCACAAATGACCCAAAGTGGCCAACTAACAGCATTGGGTGGTCCAGGACCCAGCAGCCCCTGTGGAGGGATCCAAGGCTGGGGCTGCCGTGCAATGTCTGGGTACGGGGCTGAACTGGGGGTGCTGGGCCATGCTGGGGGCATTGGGCTGAGCTGGAAGGAGCTGCTTGCAGGCATGTGAAGCACTGGAATAAAGTGGGAGTGTGTGGAACACGGAGTGGTGTCCATGGGACACTGGGATGATGGAGAGAAAGTAAGCATTAGGTGATGGTCAGAACTGGGGGCACTGGGCTGTAGTGGGAATAGGGCTGTGTGTGAAGGGGCGGTCAGAACTGGGGATGTGGCTGCGTGTGAGGTGCTGGTATGAACCGGGAGACTGGGCTGTACTGGGAACGGGCTACGGAGGTATGAGATGCTGGCCAGCACTGCGAGCATCGGGCTGCACTGGGCACAGGCCGCGGGGTACAGGGGCAGGGCCGCACCGGGCACAGGCCCCGGGCAGAGGCGGCGGCCCGGCCGCGCTGTCCCCCGGTGCCGGTAGCGGCGGCATTGCCGTGTGCCGGCGGAAGCGGAAGGCGCCGCGGCCGGGCCCTTCCTGCGGGAAGCCCGAGCCGAGCCGGCATGGGCGAGAGCACCAGCCCCATCAGCGTGATCCTGGTGAGCTCGGGCAGCCGCGGCAACAAGCTGCTGTTCCGCTTCCCGTTCCAGCGCGGCGCCGAGCACCCCGCCGCGCAGGACAGTAAGTGCCGCGCCGGGAGCTGCGGCTGCCCCCGCCCGCAGCAGCCTCCGCCGGGGCCTGGCATCCTCCCGTGGGGGGCCGGTAACCCCTTCACGTCCTTCACCCTGGCTGTGGGGGCCTGGCACCCCTCGCTCACACTGGCCATGGAGGCCTGGCACCCCTCACACTGTCTGTGTGTACCTGGCACCCTTCACACTCTCCGTGTGTACCTGGCACCCCTCACACTGTGGGTACCTGGCACCCCTCACACTGTGGGTACCTGGCATCCCTCGCTCACACTGGCCATGAGAACCTGGCACCCCTGACAACTCCCCAAGGACCCTGCACCTCCCAGCCCTCGCCCTGCATGTGCCCTCACTCCCCCCAGGTGCCCTGGCACCCCTGCCATCCATCCCACATCAGTGCCAGGTATCATCATCCACCTCACTGCTGGCCCCGGGGCAGGTGAATCCCCTGGGTTTGGGAGCTGCAGGGGAAGGAGGAGGCAGGATGAGAAGGAAAGCACTGATTTGGAAGAAGGATTCAGTAAACCCTATAAGCTTTAACCAATAATAGATAGAAATTACGAAGCTTTAGTGTCTTGAATAGTGTGCTGGGGGAGGTTTATTTTCTCCTGGAAAACAGAACCATGGGACTCTTCAGGTTGCATCTTTTACTTTGAGGCACGTGATTCGGGACAGTGCTTGTGGCTGGACTGGGACCAGTATCAGTGCAGGGCCTTAAGGTGCTGTGGGGTGATGAAGCTCTGTGATTTGGGCTGTGTGTCAGGAGAAGTTTGATTCCCCTGCTTAGGTTGTGAGTCAGTTTGTGAGGAGAGAATTATCTCTAATTCCCTGTCCATTTTTATAGGTAATATCTGAAAAGTTGTTTTGTTTTTTTTATTTCCTGGCTGTTTCCCTGCCATTCCCCTCCTGCTTTTTGTTGGTGAAAGATTTCCCTTCCTGTGACTGGGGGAGCATTATAATTGTCCCAAAATCGGAGCAATATGAAGGGAAATTGCATTGGTCATAATTTTGGTTTTCACTCTTGAACTGCAAACTCTTACCTGTGTCAGTTTCTGTAAATATTTCACTTTCTTCCCTTCATCCCCTGAAGGATAAAAATTTTCTCCTATTTTTTTTTACGTTCTTTTGAGTGAGAATAGAAAAACATACAAACACACATTAAGCAGATTGTTCCTGGATAAATTTATCTTTATTCTTTGCTTCAGACAAACCAAGGAGTCGATATGCTGTGAATGGCTCTGGTGACACCACAGAAGATCAAGATGGGGACTCCAGGTAGGAGGGAAAATATTTCTTCTGGTCTAAGAGGTTGAAATGGAGGAGAGACAGCCTCCTGCTCTCTTGCCTCCTAGTTCCTAGACACATTTTCTTGGACTGTATAGAAGACAACTTGGCAAAAAAATGCTTTAATATCAAATTATGAACAACTTAGTGCTTAGTAAAGAGGACTCTCATGAGGGAATATTGCTGAATCTGTTGTTTTCTGGGAAAGGTATAGGTCCTTGTTCACAGCTATTCTGTGCTCTTTGGAAAGGCAATATTACCCTTTCAAAACTAGGAGTATTAATCCTTTGGCAAAATCCCACTTTTCTTTACCTGCCTACTTCTAACTGGATATATTTTTCAGTTGCCTCAACTTCTTCCCTAGCTCATGTAATGGTTGTATGGAATTGCTATGCACTAATGAATAACTAATTTTGTTTCTCCAGACAGAGCTGCTGTTGTGTCAGTGGGCTGACAGTGGCTCAAAAGGAAACTGAGACTTGAAGAGAGTTTTTTAAGTACAGGAAATCAGGGGGTAACAAATGCACTGAAGATAGGCAGTGTGATGTTCAGTATGTGTGGGTGGACCCTCCAATTAGTTTTTGTTGAGCATTTGAAATCCGCTGCATAGGTCTAAATTTATCACTACTAGATACGAGATAAATCTGGGAGAGAAAAAGTTTTTTTTGTCTGTTGGCCCATAGTTCACTTGCAGATCTTTTTTGTGATATGTATTTTAATCTCCAATATTAATAATAAAGGGTAGTTGCTGTTCTTCTCTTTTATAAGAGTACTAAGGAAGTAACCATCACTTTCCTTCTCCCAAAAAGTATAAGGTTGTTGTTAACTTTATGACAGAGAATGGTTTAGCTGAATTTAAAATCACCCATGTGACTGTAAACATCACCAGTTAATATGGTTTTCCAGGACTGGGATCTTACGAGAACACATTGTGCTTGAGGTCATTTCTATCTCCTGCCTCTTCTGATGCCTTTGAAACCTTGACATGTGACATTTAGTTGTATGTCCAGTGAGTGCAGTATGGACAGGGCACAGCTCCAGGGGAGCAAACCATTTGTATATTTGGGAACTGTGACTGGCTTTTCAGACTGGGCTGTGGATGGCAGGAGGGCTCAGTGCACACGTTTGCTGATTATCCCAGGGGTTCAAACCCCTGGCTCTAGAATTTCTCTAGATAGATTAAGAAGGTGTTGGAATGATACCAGCTTCTGTCTGATATTGATTCTTGTTGCCTCTGCTGTTTTGGCAGGTTGGACAAAGCACTTAAGGTGTGGCTGTGTTTATTGTATGTTGCCTGTGTTGCTGAATTAGTGTGAGACAATATATGGTTACTGCAATGATGTAGGAAAAGCTTTTATCATTTCAAATGATGGTCAGGTAAGAAAACTGCTGGTGTTTTCCTGAAACAGATTTTTAAATTGAATGTGCTGGCATGTAACCTATACTAAACAAATATTTAGATTGTTTCATTATAGTGATGTCCAGAACACTGGCCATGAGAGTTCATGCTTAATCTCCTAGTCAGGTATTTGTTACTAATAAAAGATTTTTTTCAGATCTGTCTATATCTCCCATGCATGTGAAAGGGAAATAGAAGAGCAGCAGCATTTCTGTTGCTCTGAAAATTTATTTCTTCTAGATGCTGGATATTGGAGTCCAGCACACTGCTGGTGCTGCTTACATGGCTGGACATCTGCTTTCTGAAATTCAAAGTCCCTTTCAAAATTGTGTTTGTTTCCAATTTGATTATTGAAAGCTTTTTCCCAGCAGCAGTGTAATCATCACTCTTAAGTCCCCTGTATCCCACACAACTGATGTAGCTGATAAATGTGTCCTCTTCAGTGATACCTGCTAGTACAAGAACATGCTGATGCTTTTTATATACTGAGTGCTGTTGATTTAAATTAGACAAGAGGAATTTTGTTGGCAAGGTATTTTTCACTGACTGATACAGGTGGAAAAAGTATGCAAGTTTAAAGTACACAGATGGTTCTTCCAGCAGAAGACAAAAAGACATCTTCAAAACTGTGCAACGGATTGCTCCAACTTTGATTTGTATCAGGCAGTTTTAGGAGCAACAGAAGTTGGTGCCTTGGAATAGAAGAGATTCCAGGTGGAGAGTGGAGGCAAAAAAGTGCAGATCCCCTGGAGTGAAGGAGGGAGATGCACCTGCTTTGTAAGGTGGGAAAGGAGTTGAACTTTCATATGCCATGAAACCAATATCATCACTGATTTTTTCCTCACCAACATTATGAATTTTTGCTTCAGTTTTTGTGTTTCCTTTGAAGATCAGGTTATAGAGACCAGGAATGGAGCAACTGGTTTTGTGAGAGTCATTCCTTCAGTGGCAGCTCCATCCCTGCAGTGCAGCAGATCCCTTCCTGGACCCTCAGTGCACTCAGTCCATGGAGAGAGTTCAGCAGCATGAAGTCCAGTCTGTTTTCTTGTGGTGATGATTTTCTGTCTGAAATTATCCACACTAAAAGTCACTTACAAAGTGGTTTTGTGTTGTTTTTGGAAGACTTCATTGAGGAAGAGTTGGAAAAAGTTTCCTTTCAATCCCTGTGTGTCAGTAGCACCCATGGGTGTTTTTGGTGGCACAAATTGAGGCTGTGGAGTGAGCAGACTGGTAGATTATGTTGATGGTATATGGCAAGTTCAATAATGTTGTAGGGTTATGTTTTTCCTACTTCATGCTCAGTACAAAGGTTATTTCAGATTTATCTTGTAGCTGCAATAGGTCCTAAGAGGGTTGGAGTCATCCTTTTTTGTACTGGATGGCTGTCTTTAATTTATTAGCAATCTAGCACCAATTGTGTCCTAGGTAAGATTTACTGTTGCTTTTTCCCCTGAGCTATTGGAACCCAGATCAATTACTTTGGAGCTGACCTTTCCTAGAGCAGTTGAGGTCATGTATTTCTCAATGCTCTCAGGAAGGACAAAATTAGATCAGTTTAGGTGCCTTAACTCCACTTCCATGTAGCATATTTGTATAGATAATTGGATTTCTTTTAGCCTCCAGGCTCAATTTCCTGGTCATTGTTATGCTTTTTGTTTTTTTTATAGACAATGGTAGCCTATTCATGATAATCCTTCCTCCAGTTTACAGGGGTGTGTTTGCTTGTATTAATTTCTGCTCAGTGGAGCTGTGTTTGGCTCCTCAGAATACATATTTTACTTCCTGCTGAAAGCAAGTTGAATAGCAAAAGTGTTTGAGGTGTGTTGATGGTGGCCATGCAACAAAAAGGTATTCAGAGACTGTCACTGTCAAAACAAATTGCTTGTCAAGTGTCTCTCTTTGTTGGCTTCTTCTCAGCCTTTCATCATTTGCACTTTTCGAAAACATCCTTCAGTTTCTGAGCGTTTTACCAGGAATACACCCCCTCCCAGTGTTTATGGAGATGCCTGCCAGTCTTTTTTTTTTCCCCTGAAAAAATATGAGGCAACTCCTTTGAAGCCATAAGATAAAGCTATGTTAAATTGGTTTGAAAAAGCTTTTTTTGGTAGTTTTTCTGAAGGTGGTATAACCAGCAAGCAAATATTCTAATGAAGAGGACATATAGTAACATATGTTACAGCAGGCTTTGCATTTTTAGTAGCAGAGCTGACTAGCTGAAGTAGTTTTGGCAAATTTACCAAACGCTTCTATTACAAAAAACCCAAGTTCCTGACAAACAAGGATTTGAATGTCCCTTTCTAACAAACAGTAGTTCTCCTGTGATAACATTTGTTTCCTCTGTCCCTCTTTCACTGGACTCCAGTGTTCTTCCTTGTATTTGTTCTGAAAGGCTTTCTTTCTGTAAGCCTGTGCTTTTCCATTCATCCACCCATTCCTTGAAACATCCTTCCTGTAATATCACCCCATTGTGTAGTTTGTCATTTAGGTTCTCTTTTCAACAAGACTGACAGAAATCTGCTGTGTTTTATATTAAGGAATTGTTGGAGGTTTTCTGTTTATCTCCCCTTCCTCATGTGGGATAGTATAAAGCTTTTATCAGATTAATTTTTCAATACATTTATAAAGTTGTTTCAGGAATCAAGTCCTTTTTTAAAATCTTAATTGGGGGAAAATGTGGCAGTTGACTGTTAAAATGGAAACAATGTTTCAGATATAAAAGTGAGTACAGGTGCTAACAGAGTCCTGCTCTGTACACCTGTTGTAAAGAAGGGTTTAGGATTCTTTTCCTTGAAAGCTTTTTCAGCCTCCACTTCCTAAGTTGTGCTTATTGCCTGGGGCACAGAGGGGCAGAGAAGGACTTGGTGTGTGTGCTGTGAGTCTGGCCAGCCTTGTGCCTGCTGTGTGGAGCCCTGCAGGAGCAGTGGTGGCTGTGTGTGCCAGGCCCTTCACAGAATCCAGCACTTGGCATCCTCTCCTCTCAAGTCTTGTGGGTATGGAAGCACTTCCCAGAACCAGCTGGGAAGGGCTGTGGGTCGTTTGGGGGTGCATGGGAGGTTCTTTGGTGGAAATGATAGTAGTAGTCTAGGAAAGAAACTGAGGCTTAGAATCTGCTTTAAATCAGGCTGCAACCCCTTCTGTTTCTCTTAAGGTAGGCATGAATTAAGAAGTGCCATGGAAATCAGCTCCATAAATGCTGTGTGCTGTGGGAAAACACATGGCAGCAGCCACTGCTAGTGCAAGGACTAAATTACCTTAGCCTGTTTTCTCCATGTTGTCAAACAGCCTGCAGTGTATCCCTGGAATTCACCTTCCATTAACTTTTGACTCTCCTCAACAGTTGTATTTCCTTTACAGGAATTTAACCCTTAATAGTTCATCCTAGTTTTTAATATTATCTCTTTTTTTTTTCTTTTTTTCTTTTGTATTTTGTGTACTTGCCTTGTTTATTTTCTTTTGTTGTGTTTTGTTTTGTGTTTATGGCCATGTTCCCATTTCAGAGACCAATGTCCTCTAACTGATGAGCAATTGGTTTCAGGGTAAGACCAAACGTTCTAAACAATCACCTTTGTCTAGAATGGCTTTCTTTTCTCACCATCCTTTTAATTGTGCTTTTGTTTCTGGTTTCTGTTTTACACTGAATGATGAGAAAATTATATGCTAAATCACAGTGTCTTAGGAAATGTATTGCTAAAGGTTTGTGCCAGGGTAATTACCAAGGTCCTACTAACATTTCTGTGCTTCCTGTAGGGAATCCAAAATGGGTGTGGCACTGTCCCTTCTGTGAACTGGGAAAAGCTGGGAGGCTCTGGGCATGCAACAAGTATAGCCTTGGCATTGTAGTTATTCCAACAAGGAACCCTAAATCAAATTGTTTTCTGAGGAGAAATGACTTGAAAGTACAGACCAGTGAGTAAACTATTTAATCCCAGGATAATGATGGAGAGCTCTTTAAAGGACCCAGGTTGGAGCAGCTGTGCTGGTTGCTTGTTCTTGGTGCCCCACTCAGCTAAATGGGATGATTACACACACTGAGGGAAGAGTGCTTAACTCAAGGCCCCAGAAGGAAAAAATGAAAGCATCCCTAGTCCCTGCTTAACATAAACCTCACCTACATACTCAGATCCTGTTCTAAACTACTTCAAAGAAAAATTATTTATAAAAAACATGTTTTGAATTCCTGTGATACATAAAAAGTTATCATCCATTCTTGGAGGAAAAATTGAATTTGTGTTTGAATCTTCCTCCTTCCTTTCAGTGTGCTGTTGTTATGTTGTGCTTGGGAGAGGAGCAGTGGAATATTTTGCACAAATCAAAGCTTTTGTTTATTGTATAGTCTTTCTTCCTGCTGAATTCCTTAGTACAGAAGAGGTTTGCTTCCCCCTGGAATTCACAATACTCAGACTAATCTCATAAAAGGAGAAGGGTTACTGCCCAACTGCAAAACCTAATCTGCTTCTAACAAACTCATGGGCTCTGAGAAGTCAGTGTTTTTAGGTCATCTTATCGTACCCCAAAGATGGGAAAATGTGTCTTGAAATATTTAAAGTAAAAGTGTTATTTTCTAAGATGATGTGACAAATTGAAGTAATGGGAATAACGCATCTGCTGTTCCTCAATTTCCCTATTGTCCTGAGCCTAAGAAATGTCAAAATTATGTAGAGCACTAGAGGTTAAAAAAACCCAGACAGCAAAACTGTAAATCCAGGCTGTCAGAGGAGGAGAATGAGGCTGGAGTGACTCTTGGGAGAGCCTGTGGTGATAGGAGGTACACCTGTGTCAGGATTATCTGTCCCTGAGCTTGTCCTCCAGCTGCAATTCCAGGACTCTCCCAGACAGAGAAGACTGTTAATGAGATGATCCTGAGGACTTTCCAAAATCAGCCTTTTAATTTCTTCCTCCCCAAAGAGCCACATGCAAGGTAGACCAGACAAGGCTGTTGGTGTCAAGAGCTCTCCTGGGAAGCTGCAGAATTCCCACCTTTAGCACCACATATATCTATCTGTTAAAGGATCTGCTGGTGTAATTCCTTGTGGAAGTTATCAGAATAATCATCATCAGTTCCCAGGTATCCTTTGCCAAGGCTGGAGGAGGGAAGGGTAACTAATTTCTTACCAGGAAGCTGACATTTTCTAGTTTGCCCTCCTTCTCCCTTCACCCCCCAAAACATATGCTCCTTTTGGATCCACTGCTGTTCCCATCTCCCTGGCTCCACGACGAGCCTATTAAGGAGCAGCTGAAGAGGGCAAAAAGAGGAGGGGAAGCTCACTGCTGTCATGGTGACTTTTTTTTTTCTCTATTTTGAATGTGGTCTCCAGGTTCTGTCAGTCCAGGTCCTGATCCAGGTTGCTTTGCTCTTTCCTCCCAAACTTCCCAAGTTGTGCAGCTCAGTGGCCCCAGGAATCTCTGGCTAGTCTCTGCTTGCCCTTAGCTTGGAGTCTGGAGCAGAGCAGTCAGGGATTTGGAAGTTTGTACACAGCTGCTCCTTCCATAAACCAAACATAAGCAGTGTGGTCAGGGTGACCTGTTTGTACAAGCACCAGAGGCGTTGGCAGTTTGGACCTGTGTGGTCCTTCATGTCCAGTATTTGTAAATAAAAGAAATTCCCCTTGTGTCCTTGAGTGTATTTGTGTTAATTTCTGTAGTACTCCATGACTCAGAGGGAAGCAGCACTAAGGTACATTAATTGCTCCTCTGGGCATAGAGGCTCGCTTGTGGCTGAGAGATAAGGTGAGCACAGCACACACCCATGCCTGCCCTCCTCTCTGAGTGATACTGGGTTATCTGGGATACCTGCCTGCTTAGGGGGATGGTCTGGCAGGGACACACGTCCCTGAGTGTAAATACAGAAGGCCAAATAAACATTTTCATTCTTAAAAACCCACTCTCATCAGAAAATGGTTTGAAATTAATTTGGTTTAATAGGTACCTCTGGGAAATCAGATGAGGAGAGAACTTGTTAATAACAAGCCTTGCACTGCTTCTATTCTAGAGCAACAAATTTACTCTAGCATCTGAGGTCCTCTTCACTGTGGGCTTGGGCTTCACTGTCCCAGGGGACACCTTGAAGAAAACAAATGTTGTGAGGCCATCAGAGAGAGCAGTTGTGGAATTCTTCCCTTGTCATACTGGATTTTTAGCTGGTTGTGCAGCAGTGGCTGTGTGTCACAGAGCAGACCCCTTGTAGATACTTGTCTTCCTGTCTCAGAGCTGCTGCCTTGCCCCCACCAATCCAGAGCAATGCAGTAACCCCATGGCTGGCCATTGGGAAGGGCCTGCCCTGTCATGAATGGGATTTATCAAATGAGAAAGCCCAGGTGAGGCCAGGCAGCTCTTGGAAGGTGCCAGTGGTCTGCTGAGCACAGTTTGAGATCTGTTAAGTGAGGAACTTGGAATGTCACTGATGAGCTTTGGGAGAGGAAGGACAGGCATTGGCTGTGTTTCTTCTAATTGAATCAGCTCCTTGCCTTCCCCTCTGCCATACTGGGTGGCTTAAAGATCTCTGTTGTGCTTGAGTGACAGGCTGTGTCAACTTGTATTTGCTTAGTAAGTTAATTAACCTGCAGCTAAATCCAGACAATGGCTAACTCCAGCTGTTTTTATATTTAAGCAAACTGCATCTAATCTTTTCAATGTATTTTGCTGAGCATGTAATTAAATGAGCATGACCCTGCAGTCTTTGTTGTGAATGCTTCCTGTTTTATAATTGTGATGATTTGAGGGATGTAATTTAGGGGTCTTAATTCTACATAATTGGTGGTACTCCAGGTACAGCAATCTAGTCACAATTTATAATGCCTTAAAAACTTCAGAGTTAAATATATCTGTATTTGGAGGAATATTTTGAGGGTGTGCTTTTTGAAAACTGTAATAACTTCTGTTTCTGCTCTTCAAGGTTTTCGGATGTCATCCTGGCAACAATTTTGGCCACCAAGTCAGATATGTGTGGCAAAAAGTTTGAATTGAAGATTGATAATGTTCGCTTTGTTGGCCATCCCACCTTGCTCCAGCATGCCCTCGGGCAGGTACAGTATGAGATCCCCTCTGGGGACCTGCCTTCTTCACACACTGCCTGGCTTTGGTGAGGAAACCTGGAATTCAGAATGTGCATATTGGCTTTTGATCCTGGTTTTACTTGCTGATGCTCCATGCTGTCTTTTACTTACTTCTGGGTCAATGGAGTGAGTGGCAAACTGAGGGAAGTGTCAGTGATCACAGAAACTCTTCTGGTTACTGTAGGGAAGCAGTGTGAGTAGAGAAGTAAAACTGGGCACTCCAGCTCAAAAAGCTCTTTCTCACTATTTTAGTTACTGCAAGTTAGCTTTTAGCACCTCTAATTAGTGTGGCAGTTAAAAACCCACCACTGAAAACCTTCACAAATGCTAAAAGCTGCGTCAGCCTTGTTTGGCTTTTAACTCTTCCTGAGGCTGAAGATGATCCATGAGACTTAGATGGAATATGTAGGATGTTGAAAGAGATCAAAAATTTTCTTGTGGACCAAATCAGGCTGCTGTTTGAATTGAGACCTTCCTCCATGGCTTATGTTTTAGGTGCTTAGAATGAGAGCAGTTTGCTTCCTGGGCTATGTTAAAGGCCCTGCTTAAATCTAGGAAAGAATTCACATGCTTCTGTGTTCCAGATATTCCCTGTCCTGTTCCTTCTTCCTGATCCACTGTAGGAATGACCTAGGCTTTGGTAATTTCTGAATCCAGCATTGATCCCTGTCACTGATCTGTTTTGGTCTCATTTTTTCTTCAAATTTGCTAAGTCATTCCTTTTTTTAGAGGAAAAAGAAGTCTGCTTGCCAATTCTATCCTGCTTTCTAGCTATAATTAGAGGTGGAAACAGCTTGTTGGTAACTGCTGCTTGATATTTAGAGGACCAGACTGCTTTAATCCCAGCGAGGAGTTGGCCTAAATCATCGAAAGATGCTACTTTGGGAGCTCAGTTGTGAGTCTACAGGAAATGTCATGGAGGATCACCAAGATTCAGTCCTGAAAAGGTTAAACTGTCTTGGAAGACAGGATTCAAGTGTGCCCAAGTTGTGCAAATCCATCAGCAGTCTCAGACAAGGCAAGTGATGAAGCAGGCCCAGGGTCTGTATTGGACCCCAGCCAGGAGCAGGAGGAGGCAGGACAAGGGTGGGATGTACTTGACCAAGGGTCTGTCCAGGAGACAGGCACAGGACAGATCCACAGATCTGGGCTGAGCTTACATGGAGCTCCCAGATTGTGGACTGGAGGGGGTTGTGTGTAATGGGAGCCCAGCTGGGGCTGGCCAGGGCCATTAAGAGCTTTTGGTGCTCTCAAAGCTGTGACAGAAGTGGCCTGTTCTCCCTCAGATTATTTTCCTTTACTTTACTAATCTTTTCTTACAGGCACAACTTCCTAAATGTAATGTAAACCAGGTTGAAAATTTGTATTTGCATTTTTTTCACCACTTACTATTGTACATTCTTTCCAGTTAGTTTAATCCTAATTATATTAAATGTCACTTCATTTCAATTTGTCTAAATAAAATTGCATCTGGGCAAATAAATAAAGTTATAAAGAGCTGTAAACACTTTTTTTGTTACTTCTGAAGGAACTTCTCTTTGGGTGTGTCTTATCACCCCAGGAGGCACCCCAGAACTTTCTGGAGTCCAGAATCTTCCAGATGTGTCAGCCATCTCTGCAGGTTTGTGTCAGTCTAAATCTGGGACCCTCCTGCAGTTAGGAGGAAGCCAGATGGAGCTGCTTTTCCATGGAGCTCAGGCAGTGTCTGGAGTAACCCAGCAGCCTCTTCTTTGAGTTTCCTCAGTTCATACTGCAGTAAATTAATTCACAGGACAGCTCAGCAAATTCTTACTCCAATGAGATTTGGGAGTTACAAGAGCACAAATATTTAATCCTGTCTGCCAGATTTTGCTTTTTATGTAGCAATGTTCTGAATTCTTCAAATTCCTTCAACATTTTCTTTCGGACATGAGATGATATGAAATCTAGCCTGCATCCCAGCTGATGTTAGTGGTGGCAGTTTCTCTGATTTTAAGGAAGGAACAGAATCAGTCCTTACACTTGGAAATTCACAAGATGTCCTGGAAACTGTAATTCCAGAATAGATAAACACAGTAAACTGCCTTTGCCACTCTCCCATCACTGCCTTTCTGACAGAATGTAATTTTCACTTTAGGAAAAAAAAAACCCCAAAAATATGTATCACCTCTTAGTTTGCTAAATTTTGAGACTCCTGAGTGCAAGCAGTCAGATTTTGGAGTTCAGTCCTGAGCAGTTCACTGCTGGTGCTTGGAACCTGTCAGGAAGGGCAGATGCTGCTCTGTGTTTGGCCTGGCTCAGGGCTGCACATACTTTGAGTAGACACCAGCTATTGTTTGGCCTGGCAGGTTCCAGCTGTTTGCTCTTGGGATTGAGTGGGTGTTGAGCAGGGAGCTGCAGGGGAGGTGGGAATGTCCTCTGCATTTTGTGCTCCATCTTGTGGTGACACGTGCTCCCTTCGGAGTTGGTCTGGCTGTGCAAATTCCACTTGCTTGTCTCAGCTCCTGTTTCTTCTCGCTGGAAAGTTTGAATCTGCCTTAGGGATGGAGCTCTGCTACAAAGAGAATAGAGGGGCTGGATAATGTGTTTGAAATCCTGCAGGAAGGGAAAAATCAAACCTTTTATTTCAGTACTGCTGTTCTGGAGCACATTTTGTCTGATAAAAGCAGCAGCTTGTAACAGGATGCAATTTGAATGGGGATTTTAGGAAAGGAAGGAATAGGTGTGGCCTGAGATGAGAAATCTGGGGAATTCTGTTGACAGTATATCTGACGGTGTATGTATATATCTATATACATTTGTGCTAAAGAATTTGAACCTAAGTTTCCTAATAATGCTAAATATAATAACAAAGACACTAAGTAAGAGTGCTGTCTTAACTGACACTAATTTCCATGCTTGTGACCAAAATGTTTTAGCTTAAGTCTTCTCAGTTGCTCAGCAAAGGCAGTGCTGTAGAGTAACTGTGACACTCCAGTAAAATCAAAATCATAATTCTATTTTTTGCAAGCATATTTGATGTTACAAATTGATTTGTCTGCTCTCTTCTCTCAGCTTGTTATTTAACTAGGGCTTTTTATTTTTTTTAAATTTCCCTTTGTTACTGTCTCCAACTGACACTAGCCAATGGCATTTTCTAAAAAATATTTTTCAGGTATCCAAAACTGACCCCTCACCAAAGAGAGAGATGCCCACTATGATTCTGTTCAACGTGGTGTTTGCACTAAGGGTAAGAACTGTCTGCATTCCATCTGACATTGGTTTATGCCTTGGATGCATGAGAGAATGCAGTAGGCTCCCACTCCAGGCTTGTTTTATGATTAATGGCCAGTGTTTGAAAGCTGCCTCCTCTCAGCAGTGAGGTCACTGTAAAGGGAGAGTGCCAGGGAGCTGCAGCTGAGCAGCTAAATCAGGAGAAGATACAAGTGAAGAATAAAGAGGTTTCAATACTCAGCAAAAACCTGGAACAAATACATAGTTTCTGCCTGGAATTTTTTTCAGGCTTCCTCTATTAACTAGATGCTGGTGTTAAGGGATCCTGGCTTGGCTAATTAGGTGTATAAAGCCCTAGAAATTTCACTATGTCCAAGAATTACTTGATTTCTGAGCTCTGGCTTTCTTTTCCTAGTCCACACGTTATTTAAAAATAAAAGAGGAGGCTGGAATAGTTATCTTTGTGGAAATGGTTGATTTTTGCTTGACTGGATGAAATGTCATAATTGAAAAACCTCCAGCTCCCTGCTTGTGAAATGATTTTTTTTTTCTTTTTAGCACTAGTACTTTTCTTACCACTGGCTTTGCAGTGGTGACATGGGCAGGGCCCCAGCCTGCATGGCTTGTCCTCAGATGAGCAGCAAGGTTTTACCTGAATCGAGCAAGAAATTGTTTACAGAGCTGTGCTGGGAATCCAGTGTTGCTGTGCTTTAGGACACTTCTGGGTCAGGGAGTGCTGAATTTGCAATAGAGAAGTTGATTTTAGATTTCACATGTTAAGAGATGTTGCTTTGGTGAATTGTTACAGCCCTGTGCTTTGGTTGCAGGGAAGTGAGTACAGATGCACCTGCAAACACACACATTGATGCACACTGAGCCATGTGGCAGCAGAAGTGTTGAAAGCAATGCTCTTTCATTCACAGTGAAGACCAGCCCACATTTTTCTGGAGACTAATTTCTAGTGCTTCTAGGAAAACTTGCTTTCTTTGCCCTTCAGCCATGTGATGATACTGATGTAATTGTGTGTGTGATGCAGCACTCAATCCATTTGCCAGATGAGACACTCTTAGTTCACAGGGAGCAGTCAGGTTTCTGGAAAGTGTTGGGCAAGAAGCAAGTGGAAGTTTTTTCCCTAGGATGGAGTAGTGAAGTGCAGGAGGTGGGTGGAGGCCCTCAGAGATAAAGACGAGTGTCCATCTGCAGTGGGCAGACAGAGTAGGCAAAGGCCCAAGTGTGATAATCAGCACTGATCCTGCTGTGCATGAGCTTCAGGGCTACCAGTGTGGCATGACTCAGCAAGAACAGCAGAGTTAAAAAAAACTGATGAGTCATGGTTTGCTGGTCTCTGTGCCAAGTGGTCACTTGCCAGAACTTTAAATTCCTTTAAATGTCTTAACAAACATGAGGCAGCTGCTGACTCATGCTGGAGCTGCTGAGTCCTCCTCACTCCTCTTGGCAGCTGTACTGATATGATCGATTTTTCCAGCACTTTCTTTCTGGGAATTTCATAAATGCAATGTTAGTAATAAGTCATGTTTGTGAATTTTTTGGGAGCATAAATCCAAATTAATTCAGATTTGGGATGAAAATGTTGGTCATGAGCTGGTAATTGTTACCTAGTTACTGCCTTGTCAGTACATGGGACAAACAGCAGTGTGGCAACATGGAGTTAGTGGGAATTGCTAGAGGCACTGTAGCCCTTGTGCTGCAGTGAATTTAACCTGAACATTGGGATAGTCTCCCTTTTCAAATAGCTTGACACTTTCTCGTCTCACTGTGTGAATTTGAGGTCTTTGCTCTCTGCTGGTAGAAGGCCCATTAGCAACTGGAAAAACAAACCAGATTAGGGGTATCCTGGTCCAAATGTGGTGTTCCTTTGATGCATTTAGATAAGCTTAGAAATCCAAATTATATTTGGACACCTTGGAGTTTCTGTGTTGCTGCAGGTAGAGAGAATTATGTTCTTTTTCCAGTCAAGAGGCTGATTTTTGGTGTGTGATTTTTGGTACCCTAGTACCTGCTGCATGTCCTATCTCCATGAAGTAGGGCTGAGTGCCATTCCATGGGCACAGGCCTGTCACTGTGCCTCCTGCTGTTCTGCATGATCCCTGTATGCAGTCTCCACAGGGAAGGGGAGAGATGATCAGTTCTGCTGATGCTGACAGGGTTCCATGGACTCCTAAGAGGAAGACAGGGGTGGGAAACAGAGGGGAAGGCCATCCTGGACACCTAACAGCTGGAATGAGGGAAGTCTCCAGGAAAACCATGTTGCCCATCATCAGAGTGGTTCCACGTGCTCAGTGGCCGCTCCTGTTCCTGCAGGCCAACGCAGACCCGTCGGTGATCAGCTGCCTGCACAACCTGTCGCGCAGGATCGCCATCGTCCTGCAGCACGAGGAGCGCCGCTGCCAGTACCTCACCCGCGAGGCCAAGCTCATCCTGGCCATCCAGGACGAGGTGTCTGCCATGGCAGAGAGTGAGTGCTGTGAGCAGCAGTGCCTCTGTGCAGGGGCACTGCCTCTGAGAGGTGCTGATTGTGCCTTCTCGCTTCTCTCGTGCCTGGGATCGCTGTGAACGGCTTTTGGTGCTCTGTAGCATTCTGACAGCTTTTCCCTGCATTTTCCCTCAGCCAAGTTCACTATGCCTATGCACAGATGTGAGTTTTAGAGGTGAAGTAATTTCTTTGCCTTTTTTGCTAGCTAAGTTCAGCACAATCCCTGGAGGCTGTGCACTGGGCCATCATGTTTGCCTCTCCCTGTTAGGCTGACATGGAAGAGCTCCTATGTTGCCTGTTTCACCCAACCTAGAGCAAGTTTTACATGCTTTAATGCTGTCTGCTGAGTCACCAGACTTCTTATGTGGAAGCTTCACTCTTAACATGCTGTTACCTGGCTAGCAAACAGTTACAGAGCATTTTATAGACTGTACTTGGAAAATGTACTATAACAATTGCACTATTTAAGGTGAACTCTGACAGAGATGCATCATCTTGCTGCAAGCATTAAAAATTAAAGCTAATATCGAGAAAAACAAAGCATTTAAAGTCATCATTTGTCAAATTTGATTACATGTGCTTAACTGAGTTGAGGTTTAGCAGAAGTTGGCGATAATTCACTGTTATTATTTTAACGTGTAACTTGAGTTATTGTAAAAGCTTTGAAAGATAATTGTAGATTAAAATGATACAAATTGTATCCCTAAGATACAGGTTGATACCCAGTGGGGGAAGAGGAAACTCTGATTTGAAGCCAGTTGTTTGCTTTCTTGTTTTGAATCTTTCCATAGCCACAGAAGGGCCCCAGTCACCTTTTCATCACATCCTACCCAAGTGCAAACTGGCCAGAGATCTCAAAGAGACATATGACAGGTAAGGTGGATTTTAGTCCTAGCTCAAAATTTGCTGTTTCTCACTGAAATCTCCTGGCTTTGTTCCTAAGGATATTATCCACTTCCTCATACTGTTAGTCACTGGGATTTGGGTTTTAAACCAGGCACAAACTTCACAATGTGGAGCCTGGCAGTCAGGTGAAATGTTTGCAGAACTGCTATCCTAATCATTACCTTGGTCTGTCTTTGGTATCTTGTGGTTCTTAAAAGTTGGTGATGTCTGTCACAGCTTTAATAATTGTTATTTTCTTCCCTAGCACAGGGCTACCTAATGACAAGTGAAGTGTAGAGCTGACAAGTGTCTTAACAGGGATATCACAACACTGGGAAAGTGTTCTAAACCTGCAGCTAAGAGGAAAGTGCTGCAAGAGCACTGGTGGCAAGTCAGGTACTGCCCTGGCCCCATTTGTGCGTGTCTGGACAGCAAATTTGGATGAGATGCTGAGACTTCCAGCAGAATGGAAAGTATAACATGCTGTTTCTTGACTGGATTAGAAGTTCTGGCAAAGGTTTCAAAGCAGTGTGGGGCTGATGTTGAACTTGAGCAGGAGCCTGTGCCTGTCAGTGCTGCCTCCTCGGGCCCAGAGGCTCCTCCAGCCAGGAAATGTGCTTGGGGAAAGGCCTGGACAGAGGGACACGGAATCTCTGGAGGGGGGGGAAGATGCTGTGTCCCTTGCTTGGGGTGTTTGTCAGGGATTCAGGGAATCAGGCTGGAGTTCCTCAGGGAGCCCTTTATCCTCCCTGGGTTGTGGCTTCTCTTGTACAAAGGGAATCAGAGTCCTGTAAGGTAAGGCACTGAGAGCCTAAATAATATAATGGTTGCAAAGAGCATCAGAAAACTTCTGCTAAGCTGCTCTTTGTGTTCAAGAGCTGTGAATTTCATCTGGTTTGAAGAATGTGGCATATGGTTCCACACACCTCCACAAAACCTGTACTAAACTTTTAATTAAGGTAGTGTTGATGCAGCCTGTAATTCTAATATTCCAGTTATATTATTTTGTTCCTCTAGGGCTATGTATTTATGACTGGGCAAACCCTGATTGTGTTTCCAAATATTTTAGGGACACAGTGACATCTTGTGGCATTTAGCTGTGACTGTAGCAACACAGAGCCTGAGCTCATGGACTGTGCTGATAAGAGCCTTCCCAGAGATAAGGAGGAACAGACAGACCATGGAGAAATACACTTTGGTGCTGCCCCCAGCTGTAGAACAAGGCAATTTCTCCCTGATTTAGGCATTGTGGGTGGGAAAGAAGTGGTGCAAGTTGGATTTTGACATTTTTGTATGACACTGTCAAAAGCAAATGTAAGAAATAAGGTGTTGGTAAAAATCTGAAGTGCTGCTTGCTCAATTGGAAAGTTGTACTTGAAAAGGAGCTGACAGTGTTGTTGGGTGATAAGGAGATGTTCTGCAGGGTTTTTCTATTAATACTTCATATGAGAGCATAGGAAATATGTTTGTTTTACCTGCAGTCAATCAGCTGAGAGGAGCTGCAGCACCTTGCCAGGCAGGCATAGATTAAAAATTATTTTTTAGTATGGTAGAAAAAGGCTTCTAGAAATACAATTTTTTTCTGCAAGTCCAGGATGAATTAATTATTCCTGTGTGGCAGCAGCTCTGGAGTGAAGGCTGTGTGGTCTTCTGTGAAGTGAGGGTTAGTTGTAAGTGACATGGGGTTACAAAAAGGAGCAGATAGACAAGAATGCATAAAATAAGTCTTGTTTGTAAGACAGGCACCAATCCTGCTCACAGCTGTAAAACTCTTGCTGTTATGAATATTTTATCCAGTTTGGACATCGCATTTCAAGAGGGATTTAGGCCACCTAGAGAGTGTGGAGGAGTGTGAATGACCTCAGAGGGAAGATGGAAAGATTTGCTGTGTTGCTTTTAAAGGATGAAGGACTGCTGGGAAGGGTAAACCTTTGGATGCATGCAGTGACAATGTGCTGTTCTAAATTTACAGAGTCTTCTGGCATAGCCTTTGGCTGTAGGAGAACAGCCAGTGGAGTGAAGAGAGCACTTTGAATTGCAGATGGAGCCCAGCTCTCCGTTTGAGATTTGCTCCAACCAGCATTTCCTGCTGATTTCTGCAATTCCAGCTCAATTTCCAGGGTTGCTCCAGAGGTGCTGTCAAGCCCTTGACTTCCTGTAGATGGTGCTGAGGTATTTCAGGCAAGACCCAACATGTCCCTGAGCAAGCTGGTTTGTGCAAAACCACAAGTAGAGGAATATTTTTGTCAGGCAAAGTGTTCCTTGGTTTTGAATGAGATGCTTGTGTTCTATAAGGCAGGATCAGTACCCAGCACATCTTGACTAGAAATGGAGTGGTATTATACTGACAGCTCAGAGGCTTTCAACATCTACTTCCTGGCACATTTTGTCTCTAATGGAGAGAACTAGAATGTTTCTTTTTATTAATTCAGAAATTTGAGAGTCTTCATTCATCTTGGCCCCAAACTGAAGCATTGGTGTGGAACAGAAATGGTTTTTAGGCCTAAGAAAGTTTTCAGGTCTTCCAGTGCTGAAAAATGTATTGGTGTTATAATATGTGTCTCTTTTAAGAGCTTTCACATAGTTTTATCTGCAACTGCAGATAATATATGAGCTTGATCCTTACTAACTGCCTGTCTGGTTCTAGCAAACTTCTCTTAGCTTTGCATTGGAATAAAAGTGAAAGTATGGAGAGGTTTTAGGGGAGGTTTGGATTTTTTGTTTCTTTTTAATACAGAAAGAACTTGGTAAATTTTTAATCTAGTGGGACTTGAACTGAGTGGTAGACCTAGCCCATCTCAGCAGTTCAGGGAATAATTCTGAGACCTAATGAATTATTAGATCTGATTTCTGTGGCTGTGCTGTAAAATATAATCCAACTACAGTTATTTATCAAAGGACAGCCCTTTGTCCTTTATAAGGAAATGTGAAACCAAAGCTCTGAGTAGTCACAACCTCTAGGAAAAACAAACTCCAAAGCTACAAGCTCACCTCCACCACACTCAAAAACATGGGGTTAATTTCTGATATAAACAGGATAGATGTGATATGAGGTGTGTGTATGTACAAATTCATAACTCTTTTATAAATGTGAAGTGGGATTTCTTTGTTTTGCCAGTAGTTATGGAAAAGGCTGCAGTTCTGTGAGATACTGGCAAACTTTCAGGTTCTCATTTTGGGGTGGTAGCTCACAGTTCAGGACACAGCAGAATAGAATAAAAGAGCAGTGATAATCTGTAAAATATTCCCCAGTTTCCTGCAGTTCTGGGGGGTTTCTGTACATTCAGCAGCTTTCAGCTGATCTCACTTCCCGGGATTACCCCACAATCCTGGGAGGCAGAGTAAATATTTAACAACCACAGCATCCTCTGATAAGGAGGTCCATGGCTTAACTACTTTCTGTGTTTCTTTCTATTTCTTCTGAACTTTGCTCCTTCTTGTATCCTGAGATGTCTCATGGGCCTTGTGATGGACAGACATTAAACAGCTTTTTCCTGTTTGCCTCTCCTTGTCTCAGTTTTAAACTCTGTTATCTGATTATCCTGATCTTTGCCCATGTATCCCTCAGATTGCTCATCAGGTGTTATCAAACCAGAGATTTAAAAAAAAAAAAAGTTGAAACTTAAGTTTTTTTGTGGAATAAGATGTCTTGGAGGGTTTAATATCCTATTGCCTGAATCTTTGTGTCTATACTGGGGACATTATTTAACTCTGCTCTCTGGCTAAGGACAGTTGCAAGTGTTGCTGCTGGAGGGTGTAGCTTGTTCCTTGTCAAATTACAGACACTTAAATTATTTTCCATGCAAGGAGGGGCAGGTGAAGGAGAAATTCTGTGCATAAAGCTGTAATGAAGGCTGGAAATTGTACAGCTGAATGCAAATGCAGAAGAATGAAATTAAGATCCAGATCAGAACTGAAAGTCTGGTTTTCTTGTTGTCTTTAATTCTTGGCTCTTGTTGTATAGAGCACTGAAGACAAAATTATGCTGTGGAGAGTGTAATTATGTAATTAAAGCTTTTGCCTTAGTGCACTTGGACCAAAGAATGAAAGAAACCAACTGGATCTTTTTCTGAATGTTGCACTCTGCAGGAAAGATGTCCCTGTGATGCTTTGAGAGGCTACTGGAACAGAGGCTAGACAGTGTTAAAGGAATAAAGTAGGTATTTATTAAAAGGCCTTTAAAAGGATACACCTTGGGCAGCACTAGAGCCTGGCCATGGTTCTACCCAAGATGGACCCAAGTCATGAGTTTTCACAGTTTTATGAGTTTTGGTCCATTTCCATATTGGGGTTAATTGTCCAATTCCAGCTCCAGGTTCTGCAGTCCTATCCTCCCAGATTGCTGCCCTCAATTTGCTGTTTACACTTTTTGGGCCTGAAGCTGCAGTGCTGTTCTTGGTTCTGGGGCTGCAAAAGAATTGTCTAGTCTGACTAACTGTGAGGAGAACTTGCTAACACTTTATATGAAGTTCAGAGTTACACACCAATGCAGTACAGAATCTGGAAAATACAAAAACTAAAACTTAAGGCATCACCTGCAAGTGTTTCATGCTTTCATGTATCTCTGCTGCTCTTGGGTAACCTGTTTTTACAACCCCAAGAGCTTTCAGGTGGTCTCTGAACTTGCTTGTCCCATTCCTTTATTACCATGTTTCCCCTTGAGAGGATTTGGCCTGGGAGATGATGTGGATAACCACAGCTTCAACCCTTTTCCCTGATGTATTTTGAGGGAATCCAGCTTTATCTGTCAGTTGTTTTGTGGTGGGATAAGCAGTGTTACTGGAGCTGCAGCATTTAATGAGCTAAGCCAGAGGTGTTTGTGCTTTGCATGTTCCTTCAGGGCTGGGAGCCTCTGAGCAAATGAGACACTGGATTCAGCCTCTCAGTTCCATTTAAAAAGAGGAAAACACACAGTATCTGCTCCATTTGCAGCTTGAAAAATCAGCATTTTCCAGAGTTCAATGCAAGGTTTGAGAACAAAACCTTTTGAAAAACATTGTCTGCAGTGAGATGTTCCCCAATGAGTCTGATCATGTAGGAGGCAGGAGGGGATGGTGTTTGCTCCCTCACCACTCTCTTGTGAGAGTGAGTAGCTGCACCAGCAGCCAGAGCTACCCAATGTTTTTGTTTAAAGCTGGAATTTCAGCTCTCTCCAAACCTACATAGCCTGATGAGCTTGTGGCCTGCAGTTGAATGCTGGTTATAAATGGTTAAATCACCACATAAAGACTTTTCCAAGATGTGTATTTGCTCCCGGCCTGTTCCTGGCATGTTTTTTAATCTGCTTTGTGTAGAAGGGGAAATTCATGGTAGTTACTGACACAAAAGTCAAATTGCATGTCTCAACACACTTTGAATTTAAAATTCAGGCTGGAGTTTTCAGAGTGCAAATTTTGAAATTTGATTTTAAGCCAAAAAGCATTGTTTAGGAAGAAACCTCTTGTCTAGATTTGCAGACATCTCTAGAAGCACCTGAATGATGTTCCTGACTCTAATCTCCAGCTTTTCTAGATTTTTTCAGTAAAAGAGGTTTATTGTTGCTTTCAGGCTGAGCACCAGGGTCAGACTTTATTGACTTTATTATTCCTGAGACATCCATTGCTTCCACTCCAGTCCTGTTGTCTGTAGTCAGTTTAAGGGCTTAGCTCAGTCCCTGTGGTTTCCTAGAATGAAGAAACCATGTAAGAAGCACGTTTGTGATTTCATGTGACAAGCAGGAACAGGTCTGTAAGGAAACAAACAACCTAAGCAGAACCCAAGGAGGCTGTTATTGTGGAAATGGGCTGCTTGGAACAGCACTTGCCCAGTACAGATATCCTCTTTTCTTTTTCCTTGGAGGGGAAAATGGAAATTGGAGGTGAAAACAGTGCCCATTTCATCTTTGGCCTAGAGAATTTTCCTTTGCCTTGCAGTAGATCTTGAATAAACTTCTTTAATTTGAGACACTGCTGCAACGTTAAGAGCAGAGGGGGCAGAAGATCAGTGGTGAAGTCTTTCAAATCTCCCTTAAAATCCTATAGGAGATGATGCTCTAAGTGTAGGAGGTCCTTGCATTAGGAGTCAGCTGGTCCTCAGCCAGTCTGGGGACAGACAGGGTATCTTCAGTCTTACCCTGTCCTGATCTGATTTCTGTGCAGGGGTGACCCTGGACCACTGTTTTCATTGGTGATACAGGGTAAATGCTGTATGGATTTACTGCCTTCCTATTTTAGTCTCTGCACAACAGGGGTGGTTCGGTTACACATCAACAACTGGCTGGAAGTGAGTTTCTGCCTTCCTCACAAAATCCACTATGTTGCCACCAACTTCATACCCCCAGAAGCAATTGAGAGGAGTCTGAAATCTATCAGGTAAGAGCAAGCTCTGCCCCTCAGAGTGTGGCCAGTCCTTGCTGCTGTTCCAAGGGTGATGCTGCACATGTCTGAGGTGGCACAGGCAGGGGGATGGTGTGGCTGGGCTGTGCAGGAGGAGGGCCCTGGGCTCAGCAGGACTCCCTGGAGCTGCTGCTGTGGCTCTGTGGTGCTGCTGGATTCATGGTGGTGGAAAGCCACAGCCTTGGTGTTCACTTTGGATGGTTGTACTGAGAGGATGCTGCAAGATTGGCCTGCACTGTTTGCAGCCAGGAATTGTGTGTTCATTTTAATCTGTTGACCCAGAAGTAGTTCTGCTTTTGGAAGAAAGAGAGCCCAGGTCCTGTGATACCTTATTTCCTGTGTTTGTCTACCTGCAAAAGTAACTTCTGCTTTCTTCTACTCCATTCTGTATTTCAGTAATGCACATGAGGAGTTTTCAGACTTGTTCTCAATTGTGTGCCAATACAGTGCAGTCTTTTTTTCTTGTCAGTGGGGTATCCAATTACCATATAACCCTCTCTCCTTTTTACAGTGTCTTATGCTGTGACATAAAAATAAACTTATTTTGAACCTAGTTAGAAAAAAAGGATGATATTAGAAATTCTTTTTTTACCATTACATTGACCCCAGGTATTGTGGTGTGGGAATAACAAAGCCTTTAGGAAGAGCAGCAGTTTACTGTGCAAATGTATTCTATTTTTCTGCAGGCCTTACCATGCCTTATTACTTTTAAATGATGAGAAGTCATTGCTTAATGAGCTCCCGTTGGACTGCTCTCCTGCCCTGGTGAGAGTAATTAAAACTACCTCTGCTGTGAAGAATTTGCAGCAACTGGCTCAAGATGCTGACTTGGCATTGCTGCAGGTATGGGGAGCTGTCAGCAGCTGCTGAGAGCCTTTTAAATCACGAGGTGTTTTCTCCTTTTCTCCTGTGTGCCCCTGGGCTTCTGTGGGGCAGGAGCAGAGCACCTCCCTTGCTGTGAGCAGGGAGAGCCAGCCCTGGAGCCTGGGGAAAGGCTGGAGAAACAAAGGGCAGGGGTGCAGGGACAGGGCAGCCCTGCAGCCACGTCCTGTCTCAGATGGGAGTCTCCATCTCTGGGGTCTGTAATCCTCACCACTGCTCAGGGCAAGTCCATTAAAACAGGCTGATGAAAAACTTCTCTTTGAATTGTGAGCACCTCCAGGACTGCCTCTCACAGCCTCTCTGGTCCAGCACCTGACCAGCAAAGGAATGAAACCTTCCTCATATCTAATGGGAATTTCCCATTGTTCTCCTTGTGTATGCTGCCTCAGGACCTGTCCCTGTGTCCCTCTGAGGAGAATGGCTCTGTGTTCTCTGTGCCTCCTCTTTGGTAGTTAAAAGCAGAGCAAATTGTACTCCCAGCTGACACCACAGTGGCCTGTCTTGGTCCTGCCATGTTGATGTCTACATGCAATTGAAGCACCCAAAATGCAAGTGAAGGTTTACAGCTGCCATGGCCAAATATGTTGCTTCCTCTGGAGCTGCCAAGATCTTTTCTCCCAAAGATTTATGAATGCCTGGACAAACCTTCCCATCCATTTCCATTAGTGCACAGACTTGGCAGTCATGGGAAGGAGATTTAGTTTAGGCTTGGGCAAAGGTTTTGAGCCAGCCTCCCCAGGCCAGCAGCTCTTTCCAAATGCCTGGTGACAGCTGGTGACAACCAGCTCTCAAATCTGAATTGCTGGAGGTGATGTGATGAGGCCTTGGGAAGGGAAGTTTGTGCCAGGGGAGTGATGAGACTCTGGTGCTCCCATGAGTTGTGAGGCCACTGAGAGACCCCTGTGGTGATTGTTTGGGATGATGACATGGGATGATCCCAGAGAGGGAAGGGCCATTCCATGCTCCTAAGGGTCGATCCAGACCCAGGGACACAACCTGTGCTCTGTGTGACAGGGGAAACACAGCTCACCATCACATGTTCTCCTGTTCATAGGTCAGTGCCTCCTCTTGTTCCAAGGGAAAGGTCCTGCTTTGTAATAAAACTCCAGGTCTGCCTGCAGTGGTCTGTGGGATTACTTGGCTATGGGATGAACTCTGGAAATTCCCTACTGCTTCTGTAGTTTTGTTCTCCACAAAAAAGCACAGTTAAATGCATCTAATGATACAGGCTGGATTTTATGTCTTGTAGACACTATTTATGTGGCTTTTTCAGAGCCATTAGCAACCACTGACTTGTTTAACACATTAAAATACTTTGTGTAGCTCATTACTGAAATACCTCTGTGCAGTGAAAAGGCAGTGTTGGTTTCCTTTATGTTTCTGTCATAGCAGAAGCTGATTCTTTTGTTTTATTTTTCATGTATAACACAATGCATTTTGTGCATAAAGAAAAATAGTTTTTGGGGGCATGAAAAGAAACTAAACTTGTATTGATACAGTTTGAAGGAATTCCTTTGAGGCAGGAAATACTAAGTTGCTTAGAAATGTGAAGTGAATCTCTGGAAATTCATAACCTTGTCAAATGCTTTTTGATCTGCCACATGTTATATTAAACCATGAATTTATTCTGAAGGCAGGGTGAAAGGATGGAACATTTTTCTTTCATTTCAGCTCAAACGAGACTTTTTTTGTTGTTGTATGAAATGCTTGCTGACAGTTTGTATATTGATTTTGCTCCCCTAATTTTTCCCTGTTTTCTCAATACAGGTTTTCCAGCTTGCAGCACATCTTGTTTACTGGGGCAAAGCAATTATTATTTATCCTCTTTGTGAAAACAATGTCTACATGCTTTCTCCAAATGCCAGTGTCTGCCTGTAAGTAGAAGGAAAATGTGTTGGTGGCAGCACAGTGCTGAGAAGTGCAGATGCACTCTCCTTCCCTGACTGGATACAGAGAGGGATCTTTCCTCATGAATTCGTTGAGACTGTGCAAAACACAAACCATTACATGAGCCTGAACTTGCACAGCCAGTGTGGGCAGGGAGAAGCAGCAGAGCAGATCAATATTCCTCTGTGGTGGTGAGAGCCCTGCAAGCAATATTTACCCTGTGGAGCTGCTGTCAATATTTTTTGTACTCCTGCTCACTAGATGTCCAATATGGGGACATTTACAAACCAAAATACTTTATGACTAAGTTTAATGAGTGGTTTTAGGGCTCTCTGTGTAGCTGGCACACCTGACATGAATCAAAAGTAGCAAAAGTTGCCATTGTGTTGTTTCATGTGCTGGCATTCCACACTGTGTGCCTTGTCACAGACAGAAGTCAGCATGGCCATTTGCAGAGCCACTGCAAGGAAGATGTGGAGGCAGGGCTGGGTATTTTTGCTCTGCTGAAGATTGGCTACCCTTCCTCTGTTGGATTTTGAGATGCCTTTAGACTCTGTGTTGGAATTCAGTTATAGGAAAATAGTTTTAAATCAAAACTTCGGTGATAGAAGTATAAAAATAGGGCTGGAAAGGATCTTGAGGTCATTCAACAATAACTGTGCCTGTGTCAAATATGGCAGCGCTGTTCTTGAAGACCTTTGGAGATGGAAATGCTAAGACAGACAGTTTTCCTGATATTTAACTTGGCTATCCTTTACTTCTGTTCAGTCACATTTCTTGTCCTGTCAGCATGGGGAGGGGGCACAGCCACATCTGCAGCTGCAGTTGGCACACTCAGAGGTTGTATATCCTGCCCAGCCCTGCCCAAGCTCTGTCCCTTTGATCAGAGGCTGCACAGGTCTGGACTTTTTAATAATTTTCATTTTTCTCCTCTGGATTCCCTCCATGCCTTGGATAAAATGCTGGAGCTGAATGTGAGGCTGAGGTGAAAGCGTGTGAGCTTCTGGCTGGCTTCTGCAGGACACAACATGCCATCAACTATGCTTAGGGGTTTTCTAGACCACAGGGAATATTACATTTGGGAATTGGCACTCCTGCAATGCTTAACTGGATCAAAGTTACCCTGAGCAGCACTACAGAGCTGATGTGTGCCTTTGCCTCTCTCCTGCAGTTACTCTCCCCTGGCAGATGCCTTCTCCTGTCAGTTCCGGGGTCACAACCTGCCCTCCATGCTGGCCAAGTTCTCCCTGCCCGTGTCCCTCTCCGAGTTCAAGAACCCGCTGGCACCACCTGTGCAGGAGGTGAGCTGGGCACTGCCCACCAGCTCCTTGTTCTGCTGCTTACAGGGCATGCTGCTGCCCCTGGAGCTGCTCCTGGAGCACTGGGCAGGAGCCTGCTCTTGCACATTTACAAGTTCCCAATTGCTGTGTTTCCAGCCTCATGATTTATTGTTTCACTTCCTCGTGCCAAAAAGCTGTGGGGATGTTCAAGGTGAGAGGATGTGCTGGCACTAAAAGAAGTATTAGAATGTTTCTTTTCATGGAGTGGTGTAGTAGGGAAAACTGAAACTCCATTTGGTCTGTTCCAAACTGTCATCAATTGGCTGAATCAAGTTTGTGGATTTGTCAAAATCACATTTGCTTTTATTATATTGTCTGCTCCAAGTTCACAATCTGTTTTTAAAAGCAATCTGTCTGCTGACTTGGTTTTGCTGTAAAACTGGAATGGTTTAAAGGCTTTTTGAGGAAGTAGGCTCAGCATGGGGTCAGCAGAAGTCCATGTGTCACTGCATTAGCTTCTTAGTGTTAATAAAATATAGATTTTGGATTTGTGAGCTGTTTTGCTTGTGCATCAGTCATGGCTTTTGGCATTTCTGGGAACTGGTGGAACACAGGAAGGAGCTCAGTAACACGAGGTCTCCTGGCTGACACTGTTCTGCTCCAGGTGGAAGAGCCTGGACCTCTGACCATGGCTCAGTGGGGCAAAGGAAGCATAGGCAGAGTTCTTTGGCTGGTTTCTCGTGGTGTTTGTTTCTGGCCTCCAGACTTGGGTGCATTGGTGGCTCCATGGGTTTATCCCCTGCTCAGATATAGAGATTACCATCACTCCAGCACAGCTGTGAGGGAAGAATTGGCTGTAATTACAGGTTGGCAGAGATGAGGATCAGAGATAAAGATAAGTAATGATGTAAGTCTAATCCCAGCAGCATGTACTGGTCAGCTGCCACCTTGGGAGGCAGAGGAAAAGCAGGACTCCACTGTAGTTACAGACAAATAAGCGTCCTGAAAATTGAAGCTGAAGTCATAGCATTGATTTTATTCTAGCTGCAGTAGCTTCAGGAGACATTCTCAGTAATCCTTTTAAAATTAATTACTTGCCTAATACTTCTCCTTCAGTAGTTCTGGTTGTTCTCAGACGTCCTACTTTTGTTTAAAATACATTAATAAAAGTCTGCCACTTACTGCTGCAGTTATGCCTTGAAACAAGGGTGCAATAAATGCTTGCCAGAGCTGATGCAGTGCTAAAGTGGTTTTTTAGTGTGTGTTTTTTTTTTCCCCTCTGCTGCTCACTTGTCTGTGGTGGGGTCCTAAGGGTCAGCAGCACAGCTCTTTCATCATCCTTTCAGCCTTATTGGAAGGATGAAGGGTGATGCTGAGAAAAGTTGTGGCTTTTTGATGAAGCTAAGTGTGACAGTTCTTAGGGGAGTTTAGATTAGAGTGAGGTTTTATGTATTTTTGTATCAGTACATTTTCTTCTACTTTGATTTACCTATATAGGACTTCTTGTATTATTTTTTGGTTTTTTTTAGTCTCTGAAGAGACGTGACTCCAATCCCTGCCCTGAAGTGGTCAGGCTCCAGTTGTAATTAACAGAGATCTAATCAATGCAACAATTAATCTAATGAAATGTGGGTGGGTTTTTGTTCTGCTGTGCTGTGCTAAAAGATGTTGTACTCTGAACTGTAAATATTGTCAAAATGTATTTACTTTGCCTTTGAAAAAATTAGCAAAGGTGGGACTTCTCTCTGTAGTTTTGTTCTTTGTGTGCACAGGAAGGGATGTGAGTTTTTTTAGCTTTAAAGATTTCCAGTGGTTTTCTGTTATCTCTTGCTTTTCATCAGGCTGAGGGCACTGTCAGTGCTGCTGAAGGTCACTGTGCTGAGGGTCAACACTGTGGGAGGGGCTGCATCTTCTGCAGAAACTCTTGTGGCCTCATGGCATCCATGGCATCATCCCATTTGAGTCTTCTCTTAATCATGGGATTGGCTCCCTGCTTTTGGCATGTGCTTCTGGATGGGTAAAGAGTACAGAAGGCATCAATAAAGCCCACCAGAGGAAATAGGAGACCTCTCAGAGCCCTTCCTGTTTTTATACAAAAATATTGCTTGATTTGAAAGGGACAAAGTGATTTTTGTTCAATTACCATTACATGAGTGGAATTCCTCTGTTCCTTTGGGTAGATGAAAAAAAAAGTGACACTCATTTTTCTACATGGTGTGGTGTGGTATTTTTTGGCTGGTAGGAGATATGAACAACCTGAGCAAGGACAGGACTGCCTTGGGAGTGCGTGGCTGTGTTCTGCTTTGGCTGTCTGCCTGTCAAGTATGTGAGGTGTCAGGTGGGTCCAGTGCTCTCAGCTGTGCCCTGTGCCAGAGACTGAAAGTCTTGATTGTGTCATCTTGATCTCTTTTTTTGTCTGAGATGAGGAGCAGTATATTGCAGTGGAGCCCTGGTCAGTGTGTACCTGTCAGTTGAGAAGATTTTGGCATCCATGCAGTGCTCCCTGCTGCTTCCTTTCTCTGTGTTTCCCTTGGATCCCCTGGGACAGCAGCAGGGTGAGGATGAGCCCATGCCCTCAGCTCAGCTGACCTCAAGAGATCTCAGTGCTGTTGAACCAAGGCCCTGCTTTTCCTTCCCCCTCCCAGGTGTGTGCACACAGGAGCCTTCCTCCCTTCCCTCTTCACTTTCCTGGAGCTCTGGCTCCTGTCCAGCCTGACTCTATTCATTGAACTTGTTTCAGCTGCACAAGTTTTCTGCCAGGTTAGCAGGTGGAATTCACTGGGGAGATGCAGTGAGCTCCAGGGCTGGCACAGAGTGAGGGAGGTGATTCCTGCAGGGCTTGTGCAGCTGGGGGGCTCAGGAAAGCAGAAGCTGTTCTCCCCATTTCACAGTGAGTTGTGCCTTAGCTCCATTGTGACTTGTCATGTCACCAGGACTTGCTGCACTGCCTGGCTTTGTCCTGGGTCTCACCAGGGTGCAGCCATGGGGTGGGGAGATCCTGTGAGCTCACACAAAAGGGAACTCATCTTGCCTTTTGGTGTTTTTGCTGGAGAAGAAGCAGTTTGCATCTCCTCTACCCCGACCCCAGCTGTTGGCTCGTGTCCCTGTGCTCTCCTCCTGTGGGTGGCACAGCCTTGCTGTGACTGCAGGGCACACTGGGGTAGAGCTCTGGGGTTGCTCAGTGGGGTGCACACCCCTTCCAAACCTCCTGGGAATGCACTGGAGCACCTGGTGACCGGTGCCAGCCTTCATGGCTGGCAGGATCTGTAGCAGGCATTGCTGCTGGTGCAGGGGAAGGCTTTGACCTGCTGTTCAGGATAAGGATTTCTTTATCCAGCATCAAATTTCTTTACTCAGCTAATCTGCATGAAGTTGCTTTACAAACCAAGAGTTAGGGATGATGTTTGTGGCTTCACGTCCTCTGCACTGTAACCTCAGCCTTTCTCTGCTTCAGAAGCTCTAACACCTCTCTGCCCTGCCTTGAACAAACATGGACTAGCAAGAGGGATCTTCTCACCTGTAAGGAGTGTTCCTAGGTGAATGAGACATCCCATTTCCTTCCTGCATCCTCTTTATCTTAATGCACATTGTCATTATTATTGTGGTTCTTTAATTCTCCCTTGATGGGATGTGGATAACTGCAGAAAAAAACCCAAACAAAAACAGATGGGAAAGCAGGACAGCTGCTGCTGAACAAAATCTGTTTAACTTTTCACTTTTGTTTTAGTCAGTCTGGGCCATCCTGCTGGGAGCCAGGCCCAGGGAGATGAGGCCTCTGCCTTGTGCCTGCAGAAAATGTGCTGAGCTTTGTGCAGGGCTCATGGAAAATGAGGCAGGAAAATGTGTCAGGGGATGGAGTGGGAGGGGAGCTGAGCTGCCTGCACACCCTGAATGGGCAGCTGTGTCTTCAGGGAGCCATGCTGCACATGGGGCTGCTCTGCTGGAAGGCATTAGGAGCCACAGGAGCTTTTGTTGGCAGAAGTAGGGAAGTGGGATTAAGATGCATTTATATTGTTGGATTGGGTAGAAAATCAGCGGTTTAGCACAGTAAGTTAAAAGAATATGTCAGGCTAGGCCTGAATGGAGGGAATGGTTAAGCTGAGAATTCAGATTACCTAATGATTAAAATGGCAATATTAGACAGCAGATGTTTCATCCTACATCAGTAGGAGTTTGCAGAGTCTGTTTCCTGTAAACAGGGAGAAGTTTTTGTAGTTTATGTGTGTTCCATGAAACAGCATGGTTTGAATGCTAAAGGAAGGCAATACATTTCAGCAAATATCCCTGCAGCCCAGTGGCTTTGAAGATGTCATCATCCTGAGCTAGGCAGCCCTCAGTTCTCCACTCAGACCTTGAAGGGGATTTGTATCAAATAACTGGATAATCCAGGCTGGAGAAAGAGGGCTTGTGTGCTTCAGCAGGCAAAACAAGCTGTGTTTTCACTGTCTGCTCATGTAGTGAGAAACAAACTGGGATTGAGTGTTTCTAGGCTGCTGTTTTCCCTTCCCTTTCCTGAACCTGTTGCTGCTCCCAGTTATCCTTAACTTTTTAGCCCTGGGAAAGAAAGCAGCCCTAAAGAATCCTTGCAGGAAATTTAACACATTTCTCAAGAGTTTTACAAATGGCCCCAGAGAATAAGGAATGCTGGATCTTGTCTCTCCAAGACCTGGGGCTGAGCTTTCCTCTGGCCATCCCAAAGTGCCCAGCTGGGCTGATGTGCAGTGGTGTGTTTTTGGAAGCCAGTACAGCATCTGTGCTTGTGCCAGTGAGCACAAAGCAAGGCACTGTACCAGTGCCTTGCATGACAACACCCTGGCACTGCTCTGGGAATGGCCCTGGGCTGCTCTGTGCCAGCAGGAACGAGCCTGATTGTGGCTGCTGCAGCAGACAGGACCCCCTCAGAGCAGGCTGGAAAGAGGCAGCACAGGCAGACAGGAAGCATGAAAGGAACATGGATGAAATTTAGATTGAATTGGTAGTTAAATTAAGCAACAGAAAATGTTTCACTTTATATTTCCATCACAGCCCTGGTGTTTCAGCCAAAAAAGGCTGGCTCTGGATTCCTGCTGTGCCAGAGCATGACTGAGGCAAGCAGTCCTGGGGTGAAGTATATCTCTGCCTGGGAAGCTGCTCCCAGCCTGTGTGGCTTCAGAAAGGAGCCCAGCTCTAAGGAAGTGTCCTGAGAGCAGGCACAGAGAGAACCCTGCACCTTTGGGGAAGGAGCAGCATTTCCAGCCAGCACAGCACAGATGGTGCAGAGCAGTCCTGGTGAGCTCCTGCAGTCCTAGTGAGCTCCATGGGAACTTGGGAGGAGCAGATGGAGAAAGGATGGAAATGCAGAGCTGGTGTCCAGAAGCACAGGCAGCAGGATGTGTTAGCAAAGCCTCTGCTAGAGCTGATCTGTGGAGACACTTCTGCCTTTGGTAAGAAATGGGTCTAAACCTGGAGGAAGTGAGAATGGTGTGAGGCACTTGCAGTGGTGGCACAAAGCTCATCACATGGGCAGGAGCCAGTGCAGGATGCTGCAGCACTTGGGCTTTTTCTGGGTTTTAAGAGGTACCAAATTCCTGCTGAAGTTTAGCTAGTACAGAAGAATGTCAGGGATCATCAGTCTCTGGTCTAGGGATGGTTGTTCAAGTTTACTTCAGGCTGGAAGAAGAGTTTCCTCTAGTTCTCAGAGTAGTCCCAGATCTGCAGCTCTCCTACCCAGAGATGGCACAAAAGTGTTTGGCAGGGGCTGTTGTGGCTGTAAAGCTGTAACACCACTGCTGCCTGGCTCCTTGTTCCACTGGGCCATGGATGCTGGCTCAGGGTGGCTTTCTAGGAATTTCCACAAGGCTGTGGAGGTGATGGTGCAGGATTAGAGAGGACTGGATGAGACTCTCTATGCACATGGAGCTGCAACAAAAGAAATTGGCTATTTTTGTAATTCATGGAACCACCAGAGTGCCCAGGGGCGGCTGGTGTGGGTCAGGCCCTACCCACTGCTTCTGGTAGAGCCTGTCTTCCTATCTCCTTGGATTTTCCAGGGTTCTTTTGTGCTCTGAAACGTGCAGACCTCTTTCATTTGCTAAGCAGAAGTTGCTGTGTGCCAACAGGTTGGAAATTTAAGTAAAATAAATGAGCCATCTTTCCATCCAAGCCTGCATCTGGAAGGAAGGATTTCAGCAACGGAATCACTGGAGTAAACCTCGCTCTTCCAGGCTGGCTTCAGATGTTAGCAAAGCATTATGTCTTTGGTGTCTTTTGCCAACCTTCTTCTTCTGTAGATTTTCTGTTGAACATGTAAAATGAATTATAGTTTTTCCAAAAAATGGATGTTTGAAGGCGATCCCAGATCATATGTTTTAAGATTAAAATCCACGGAGCCCCCAGAAGTGGTAATCCCTGAAAAGACAGGGTGTGGGCCTGTCTGCAAACAGAAGAGGTTTCTTTTGTGATTTGATAGCAGAGGAGGAACTGAGAATTACCAGATTTATGGAAAAAGGAAAATTATGTGGGCTGATGAACTTGGGTTTGGGGCTTTTATTGCGATTTGGCCCGTTACCCTGATGATTAATGCAGCAGAGTGAGCTTCCTTCTGAGCCTGAGCTCATGCTGCATGTGTTTGTCTCACCAAAACAGTGGTGGTTGCTATGAAATCCCCAAACAGCCTTGTCAGTGATTGTGTTCTGAGCCCTTTGCTATGAGAGTTGCCTGCAGTGATATGAAAAGGCTTTTTATGCAGAAATCAAGACACAATGATGCATTTTGAAGGCTCCTCAGAGACTTCTGAAAGCAGACCCTACAAACACTTGCCTCTCATTCTGCTTGTGGTGCAGGTCTCCAGTAGGTGTTGGGCAATGTTTAATATTTGTTATTATTAATGTTTAATACATCTCCTTGCTTTTGAGCCTCTTGACTGCCTGAAAACCCAGGTGCCTTTATTGGCTTTGGCCCTATGTAGCAGAGGGAGGTGAAATGAGGGGTGGTGACTGCTTGGAGAGGGGACTCCTTGGCAGCTCAGGCTGCTGTCCTTTGCCAGGGCTTGTGCTGCTGCTGCTTCTGTATTGCCCAGCCCTGTCAGGCTCTGATCTCCAGAGCCTCTCCCTTGGCTCATCAGCAGTTTCCCATCTGACAGCAAAGGGCTTCTATTCCTGCCCACCTCCCCTGGTTGCTTCAGCTTTGCCCCATCACCCTTCCCTTCCTCTGGCCCTCTAGAGCAGCCTGCACTTCAGTCTGACCATGTGGGATTAACCCTTCAGTGATGTGTTTTAGTGGCCCTTGTGTAGAAGCCAGCAAATGGTCTGGACCTGAGGCAGGGGCAGGACAGGTTCCTTTGGGGCTGTGCTGGTCAGTGTTCCATAAAGATGTGGATCATGGAAGGCTCCACTGCAGCCTGAGCACCCACAGAGGCTCTGGGTGTGATGAAGGTTTCTGTCTGGTCACCTTTTAGTGATTGGAAAAGAAAGAAATTCTTGTGTGGGGCAAGAAGCATTTCTCCACATGGCTCATTACTCACCAAGTACCCTCTGTGTGTTTTTCTCCTCCTGTATCTCATTTCCCAGATGTTTACCCCTTGTTTCTCCCCCTGCAGACCCAGCTGATCCAGATGGTGATCTGGATGCTCCAGCACCGGCTCCTGATCCAGCTGCACACCTACGTGTGCCTGATGGTGCCCCCGAACGAGGAGGAGCTCCGAGCCCAGGATGAGGATGTGCCCTTCACTGCCAGGGTTGGGGGACGCAGTTTGAGCACCCCCAACGCTCTCAGCTTTGGCTCTCCAAGTATGAGCACACTTTTCTCTGCTGTTCAGACTCCACCTCACTTCTAGAGCTTCTCTTAATGCTGCCAAGGTCCATCAGGCCTTGGTAATGAGCCATCTCCTCTTGCTGCAGTACTTGCTAATTAGGTCCAGCCTTTCCTAAATTTAGAGCTGGGCACTGGTCAAAGTCCTAGGGGCTATTAGACTTCTTTTTAGAAAGAAGTAATGCTTTGTAATTTGCTGAATTCTCATTTGGTCATGTAAAATAATTTTATGAGAGGTACTTCTTTGTTTTCAAAACTAACTTGGTCCTCCCTTGCTGCACTCAGATGTATCCCCTATATTCCTCTGGCATATTTTGGTTTTCAGGACAGAAAGAAAATGTGAGAATTTATTCAAGCAGCATTGGTTTCTGTGGGCTGTAGAACCATTAGAGCCACTTGAGGAGACACAGAGCTGGCTTTTTTCTCACAAACGGTTGATTTCTCTTTATGTCCCCTGATTTCTTTAATCTCCCCAGTGCCATTCTTCAAGGTCATTCCAGGAAAGCATTCTTTCAAGAAGATGAGTCAGATAGGATGCTGAAATCACCAGACTTTCCTGCCTATGTTGTTCTGAGCAGCCTTCTCGGAACAGCACTGGGCTTGGATATGGGGAGAGGTCCTCTGTACAACTTTGAGCTTTACAGGAGTCACGAATTAGGGCAGAAATCTTGGAACATGAGTCAGATGAGTCTGTGATCTGCCTTTTCTGGCTCCCTCACAAGAGGATATTGCTTCTTGGCCTCTGCCTTCTTCCACCTTCTGTGCTGTTAGGATTTTTGTGTTACCACTTCATGGTATTCCAGCACAGCTGTCTGGGAATTCTCTTTTCAAATGTTTTTTATGGACTGTTTATGGTCTCCAGAAGTACAGTTTTCCACACAAATTGATGACTCTGTTGAAGCATTTGAATTTCCCATTGAGAAAATCGCTGTGTTGTCATATGACTAATTGCAGATTCATGGAGCACTTGGAGAGCCACTTTCCCTGCTCTCCAGAGAAGAGGGTTTAGTTGGAAAGGCTGCACACAAACAGCCTGAATCGATAAACTTTGCATCCTTATGCTGAGGAGTATAAAAATGTAATGTGTATGTGTGTGTTTCTTGCCTTGATAGCCAGTAGTGATGACATGACTCTGACAAGCCCTAGCATGGATAATTCCAGTGCTGAGTTGATACCTGGTGGGGACTCACCCCTAAATAAGAGGATGACAGAGAATCTCCTGGCAAGCCTGTTGGAACATGAGAGGGAAGCCATCCTCAATGTCCCAGCTGCCCAGAACCCAGAAGATCTCCGCATGTTTGCAAGGTGAGCAGTGCAGGATGCAATCCTTGTTTCTTATCCTCCCTGCTGGTGTGGAGTCTGAGCAAATCCTGTTAGCCTGGGAAGTTGGAGGAGAAATTCTTTTGGGTTTGCTCCTGTATTTCATCTCTAATACAAACTAATACTTGTGGCACATTGCACTTGGTAACAGAGACCTGGGTGTGTGAAGGAGTGTCAGGGAGTCTGGGTGGACTTCACTGCCAGTTTTCCTGTGTCCACACGTGGCAGACACAAAACTGCACAGCCTAAAAAACCATTGTAAGCAGGCAAGGCAGAGATCCAGTGATGTTGATGCTGCCATGTTGTGGCCATAGGTATTTCCAAGTCAGCTCTCCTTAATTTTATAGTTTGTAAACTCCATGGAAACATGAGACAGAGCCAGCCTGAATACTTCTACAGAGTGTCCCAAGGTGTGTTTGGCAGTGATGAGAGCTCACTGCTTAGGTTAGGTAAGCTAAAGGCATTAGGATGTGTGATCAGTAGCAGACATTTTGTTGTTAAAAATTTGCACTCAACAAACCCAGGCACTATGTAGTTCTGCATGTGTTAAAAGCAGAATTGCTTCCTGAGCAGCCATCTGGGAAGAAGGGAGGGGGGAAATACTTTTTCTGCTGAAGGATTTCAAAACTCAGTGTCATCACTGGAATGCAACTTTCACTTTTTTCATACTTGTAGAGGAAAAAACCACCTGAGGCAGGGACTGCAGCTGTTCCATATTCTGGATTCAGTTGGTAATCCCCTGAAAACCTGGTTCTTGCCCTAGGATAGATACAGGCAGGTAGCCTAGGGAAATTGTAATAGCAGGAAGATGCTTCCCTTGTCTGAGGCAGAGTGCAGCTCAGGGACTTGGACAGAGCTCTCAAAGCTTGTGGGTAGTTACTGTTCTCTGAATTATTTGTCTCCTTCATCTTCTGCAACTCTTCAGAGAATATACTCTGACTGGGAGGCAACATTGGCCACTTGAGAACTTTGAAGTGCTTTTTTTCTTTATTACCAGCAAAGTCATTACAAAATCACTGAGGAAGGAAAGTAACAATAAAATCATATGTAGTAGCTTAAGACAGAATTTGTGGGGGACTCCTTGGACCAGTTCAGTGGCAATGCAGATTCTTAGTTATCCTAGTGAGAGGAAAGGATGTCGTGATTGCTCCCCTCTCATACTCTCAGCTGGGTAAAAGAGCCATTTGGAAGCTTTGGAATTGCAGATGCAAGAAATGACTCTGATTTCTTTGTGAAACCAGCTGAGTGATGTTTATTGTGCCGTTTGCTTCTGCCCCAGGTTCTTTTGCAGATCCCCAAGCCTTACTAGGTCAGAATTTCCAGTCTACTACAGGTTGAATTGACAAGTGCAGAGTGCTCTGAGGCAACAGTGAGGAACAGAGGAACAAACAGATTAAACAATAAATAAACAGGTCCTGTGGGCACACGTAGGAATGTTCATGCCAGACCCTCTTGGTTTCTGCTGGTTTTATGAGACACCACAACTTGTAGGTTGTGGTGTATTTTGTTTCTTTTTGTGTCATAACCATCAGAGATGAGAAAATCTGTTCTCTCAATTAAAGAGAAAAAACCATGATGAGGCTGCCTGGAGGAGCTGATCTCCCTCAAGCAGGTACTGCTTCAGCCCTGGCCAACAGCTCTGCTCTCACAGCTGCCTCCAGAGCAAAGTGCTATAAATGCACAACTGGTGTCCTGAATATCCTGTGCTATTTGCCCTTCCCAGGATGCTGTGTGCACACAGAGGGATGGGCTATTTCCAGCACAGCAATAAAGCTCAGCCTGGCACATTTTCCTGTGCTGGTGCCTCTGAGTGCCTGTCCCTTGTTACACAGACAGCACAGAGTGCTGGTGCCTGGTCCAGGGCTGTGCACAGCCCATGTTTGAAGGCAGAAGCCTTAAGGGGAACTAAGGAATTGCTAAAGCTTGGCTCCAGCATTGGCTGCATTAACCCTCATAACATTAAATGGGAATTTAAATCCAAGTTCTTTCCTAAGGTGCAACTAAAGGAGGGTTGGCATGTCCTTCCAGGAGTAAGCTTGAGAAGGAGACAAGTTGTTTTTGAGCTAGACCCTCAGTAATGTACACTAAGCCTTCCACACTGCATATTAAGAGTGCTTTTGAAGCCTGAAGAAGCTGGAGGCTTCACTCATGGCTTCTCTCCCAAGCCATGGGTGTGGAGCTGCTTTCAGGGTTTGTCTTGCTCTGAGATTGGGAGGTGAGATCCTTCCCTCCACTGGGGAATGCTCATTGGCAACACTGAGCTCTGGACAGTTCTGCTCTGGTTTCAAGAAGTGCTGGGGCAGGGACATCTCCTTGGCCAGAAATAAGCTAATTCTATTTGAATTGCTAGTCTGAGAGAATTCTTTTCTTTTTAATGTGTAGGAGCACTCCAGTGCTGTTAGAGGAGCAGCTTTTGAAACTTGAGGAGGGGAAAACAGTGATGAGCAATGGAAAGCAATAATCTTCCATCACTGCATCTGGATGTGCACATCTGTCAGCAGACACACATGTGCAGCTTCAGAGGGATCAAACACAGTGTTAGTGCCCCAAGAAGTGCCATGTCATGCTGATGTGTCCCAAAAAGGTGAAGGCAGTGCCCACCTTCTCTGGAGCTGTGAGCCCCAAGGACAGCCTTGTAGATTCTACTTGGACTTTTGGGAAAACTTCCTCCCCAGGAGGGTGGTGCAGCTCAGGACTGATTGCCCAAGCGTGTGGAGGGATCTCCAACCTGGAAGGGTTTGAAAAAGCTCCACAGCATTAGCAATAGTTCTGCTGGAGCAGGATGCTGGGCTAGACTTTGGGGGTGTCTTCCAGCTGACATTTTTGTGATATTCTTTAATATCCTCTCTAGCTTTTATTGGAGTGGAAAGTATTTAGTCTTGACCAGTTACAAATCCAGACTCTTTCTGAATATAAGATGGATGTATTTATTGGCAAACTGCTCAGTCTGTGCTGCTGGGGAAAGCCAGGTTGTACCATTTTCATGGAAGAGAGCTGAGCCAGGGTATGAGCACATGGGCACAAGAGCCTGGCATAGGGGAGAGAATCCCCAAAATCACTTTGTGAACTGTGAGATGAGTTGTAAAATAGGAACGTTTCTGTTCATACCTATGGGAACAGTCTGGTTTTGATACACCCAAGGACTGACACTGTCCCTGTGAGTGACCACTTCTGAGTGCACACAGTTGCCATTGGCCCAGGGGCAGTAGCCAGTGAGCCTCATGTCAGTACCCAGTGGGAGACAGTGCAAAAGGCACAGCCCAGATATGGGAAGGACTGGAGCTTGTCTCTGTTGTTTGTTTGTGCTGCAGGTAGAGAGGCAGCAGTTCTGCTCTCCATACTGGTGCCAGCTTGAGAGCTGGCAGAGGAGCAGCAGGAGGGAGCTGGCAGCAAGCTGGGGCTGCCCAGCCTCAGGCTGCCAGGCAGGATCCTGCTCTGAGCCCACAGAGCTCGTGGGGGAAAGGAGGACGTGGCAAGTTGGGAATCAGAAACAAAGGTGGCACTGGGCTAGAGGTGAAAACTCTGCAGTGGGGCATGGGATGGAGGGACACTTGCTGCATGGTGATTCCTTTCCAGTCACCTGTGAGGGTGGTGGGTGACAGGAGTGCCCAGCCTGAGCAGCAGGAGGCAGCCAGGCAAGTGTTGGTCCTGCAGGGAAAGCAGGAGCCACTCCATCCTCCAAAACAGGCCAGAGTGCTCCAGTGGATATTGGGTATATTTTGAGGGCTGTTCCTGCATGGGGCTGTATGAATGGAAAACAGATCATGTCATTTCCACTCATTTTTACAGTCAGTTGGCATGAAGCTGCAGATGGGTAATGGAACATGAGCAAAGGCTGAGCCCAGAGTGATGTGGAACACACAGAGGCACAGCTGGCTGTGGAGCTGGGGAGGGACTCTGGCCTTTGGGCCTTCACAGGGTGGGGATAGAGTCACACGTGCAGCGTGGCTGTGATGTTTGGGAGGGTGTTGAGACAAGAGACTGAGCAGCAAACTCAGGCTTCATGTGGGGGCTGGCTTGGTGTTATGGCTCAGAGGGAACTCTGGGGAGGGGCCCATAGCTGTGACTGACTGCAGGGCCAAGGTTTTCTGATGGCTGTGGCATGTTGGTGGCCAGCAAAGGGCTATCTGTGCTGTTTTTGTTTAAAGAGCATAGGAAATTTAAGAAGCCAGCATGGTTTGAGCTTGGGCTTTGGGAGATCTGTAACTCCTACAGCTTCTCTGTGGTGACTACCACTAAAATTTCCATCTCCCTGTTGTGACTGCTCCACCCACCCCAAGCTGCCCAAACCCTGAATGCAGGACCCGTAGTTACAAAGCCCCTTGGGCTGCTGTGAGGGAAATTGCTCCTAATTCTAAAATGCAGTGCAGGTACCCAGGCTCCGATGCAGAGCTGTGACAAAGGGCAGTTGTAGGCTTAGCTAAGAGAGCACAGAATAAATCTGTCATGTCCTGACTTCTCAAGGCTCTTTTGTTTGTTAACTTTCTGGAATTATAACTAAGTTGAAATTGACAGTCTTGGGAAATACCCCAGACTGGGAAACCTCTTGATCCAAGGAGAACCTTGGCAAAGCCCCACAGTGGGAGAGTCCCATCCTTTTCCAGGGGATTTCTGTGCTAGGCATGATTTAATTTCCCTTTTTATGCAAATGAGGGACATAACCCAAACAACCTTCTGCTTTGCATCCCGTGGGAGAGCAGACCTTGGGGGTGGCAGTGTGAGTTTGAGCTGCTTTTGGCCCACATGCTCCCTGCTCTGCTCCCTGCAGGCTGCTGCACTACTTCCGAGGCCGGCACCACTTGGAGGAGATCATGTACAACGAGAACATGCGGCGCTCCCAGCTGCTGATGCTGTTTGACAAGTTCCGCAGCGTGCTGGTGGTCACCAGCCACGAGGACCCCGTCATCTCGGTGTTCCAGTCACTCCTCAAGTGACTCTGCTGGCACAGAGGGAGGATCCTGCCACGCTCTCCATGCTGAGTCTAAAGGATGCCTAAAAACTGAAGGAGGTGGTTTCAGTTCTCCTCCTTGCCACATGACAGCTGCAGGTTGTCCCTGTGTCCATGCCTTGATGTCCCAGCTGTCCCCAAGGCTCCAGGGCCTGCTGCAGGACAGCATGTGCTTGCTCAGCCTGGATTGCTGCCCTGCCACCTTCACAGCCCTTCCCTGGCACTGCTGCTCCCCAGGGATTGTCACAGTGGGGCAAGAGGGTTGTGCTTTGGGATGCTGATGCCCTGGGAGTGCTTCCTGTGATCTCCAGCATGACTGCTGGACACTCAGCCATGAGAGCCTGTCCCCATGGCACAGCATGCATGGCCTTGCTCCAGGGCACAGGGGAGCTGGCCTGGCTCCTAGGGAAATGACCCTGGACACCCAGGAATTCTGTTTGATCTCACAGCCATGAGGACAGAGGTGGGAAGGCAAACTATCACAAGTAAACATGAAATCATGAATGAATGACTCAATCACTGTGTCACAGCTCTTTTCTCACCCCACTATCCTTATTCCCAAGTGTCTGTAGGAGCAGGGCTGTCACCAAGCAGTCTCTGTGTTCCTGGGTTTCCGTGTTTTCCAGTTTGTGCCTGGGGGTGGCAGCTTGGTTGTTGAACAGGACTGAAAGGTGCTGGCCAAGCTGCAAGTGCAGGGACACGTGCCACCCCGAGGCTGGTGCTGAGGGCACTCAGGTTTGTCCCCCAGGCCTTGTTTTGTCCCTGCAGTCTCCCTCCCACAAGCATGGCTGTGGCTGCAGGGAACCAGACAGGGAACCTGGCCTGGGTTAAAGCTACCCAACAGGAAAATGAGATACAGGGCTGCATTTCCTGCTCTGGTTTGCAACTGCTCCTCCAGCCATGCCAGGGCCAGAACAAGAGGTGACAGCCCCGGGACATGCCAGGGCTTGGGGACAGGAGTTTCTGCCAGCTTGCCCCTGCCTGAGGCCACTGTCCCCCACAGCTGCTCACTGCTCTGTGCTGCATACCCAGGGGAAGGGAGGGGGGGTTTTTACCTCCATGGTGGTGTGGCTTCGCGGGGTTTGTTGTTAGAAGATTGTCGGATGCCCTCTGAAGACCTTCCCTCCCACCACACACGGCAGCTGGAGCTTTTCCCAGAGCTGCAGGCTCTCAGGAGCAGCTTCACTTGCCCACACAAACTGGGTGAGACTGGGAGCTTTAGCTGACTTACCTTCCAGCAGCCACTGGGGGAGCTGCTCCCGGACAGCTTCTTGGGGTCCTTTCAGGCAGTCTGGCCCTGCAGCTGCAACAGGGATGGTAGAGAAGAGCAGAAACCCTATCTGACCTAAAAATCAGATCAACATCGCTGTAAGCCCTGTCTCAACCTGAACATCAAGGTGAGCTACTGCAGTCAGAAAAAAAATGCTGTCCAGAAGGGGCTAAACCAAATTTTTTCATGGGATGGGGACAAGAGTATTTAAAAACTTTTTTATTGTATTGTTTTTTATTGTAAAACTTTAAGGTAGGGGTGGAGGTGGGAGGTGTCTCCCTGTCACCCACCCAGTGTGGCTGCAGTCCTGCAGGTCCTGCCCTGAATCCTAAAGGTTTTTCCTCCCTGTACCTGAAGTCAGGCTGCTGCACCAGTGATTTCTCTGTGTGGGGGTTCACACAATGCTAAGTTTTGAACTGGTTTCAAAAGCAGCTGGGAAAATGAACAAAACCCATTAGAGATAGGTAGAGGTTGGAAGGGGTCTCTGCTCAAAGGAAAGGTGTTAGCTCAGGTCACTCAGGAGCTCTGTGGAGGTGTGAATGGCTCACAGCTTCTCTGGGGCCCTGTTCCAGTGTTCGACCACCCTCATGGGGAAGATTTTTTCCACAGAGCTAATGAGAACTTCCTGTTTTCCAGCTGGTGGCACATTGCCTCTCATCCTGTCTGACAGCAGACTGGCTCTGTCTTCTCTATCCCTTCTCCCCTGAGGTAGTTGCAGCCAACTGTAAGATCCTCCCTTTACATCCTTCTTTCCCAGCTCCCATCCTTTCAGTCTGCTCTGCTGCCACCCCATTTTTTGACTATTTCTCTGCAGCAACCAAGCACTGGCCTCTGCTGGGGGCTGAAGTGATGGGAGCAGCCCAGAGCTGTGACCCTTCTCCTCTCACTCACCCTAATTAAGCCTGGATCTGTTGGCAAGGAAGAAAGTGGTCTTCAGTCCAAAGTTTCCAAAACCAGCCTCAGTTCATGCCAGTCTCCTGCAAATAAAGCTCCACCTTGCCCCATTCATTGTGACACAGTACATTTATTGATAAAAACCCCCCAAGCCCCTCTATCTGCCATGATGCAGCTTGAGGCCATTGTACAGAGCACAGCTCAAGTCCTGGTCCTGGGGATACTTGCAAGACTTATCAGCTGCCAGGGGAGTGTCCCCTTGCTGCCATCTCTCTCTCCATTTTCTTGTCTACAACACTCACAAATCTGTTTCCTCGTAAATAAAACCTGAGTGGTTTCTGTGCCCACTCTCCCCTGTTGCCAATGCCAATCCTGGTGGTGGCCACCACGTCCTGCTCCCCTGGCAGGTCCTGTCCAGGCACCATCCAGATGGCAGCATCCTGAGTCAGGTCCCTTTGGTCAAAAGCCTTGTCGATGCCGAATGCCTGGCAGAGCTTGGAGGGGCCATTGCAGAGCTGCCAGTCCTTGAGCAGCCTGGTGGGTGCTTTCCTGGAGGCCCCACGCAGCTCCCTCATGGCATCCAAGCCCTGCAGAGGTTCCAAGGAACGCAGCAGCACTGCAGCCCCTTCTCCTGTGCACAACAAGAGCTGGGTGTTAGTAGAGGGTTGTTTTTTGGGAATGCCTCACCTTTCAGCCTGCTGCCAGCAGCACTTCAGCTCTGAGCCTGTGGCTCAGCCCGATGGAAGAGGGAATGCACCCAAGCATGGGGCCTTGCTCCAAGGGCTCCCTCCTCCAAATCTCCAGTGTCCTGTAGCTCTGTGCCCTTCATTGTGCATTGCTGACTTGCTCTTCCCAGCTCCACCTGATGTTGCTAAGTCTGGCTGCTGCTCCAAGGCTTGCCAGAGGGCAAGAGCTTTCTCTTATGTCAGCACAATGTTCAGAATAAATATACATCTGGTTCAGTTTTGGCAGAAGTATCCAGAGCTGCTCCCAAACCCAGTGGATTTCTAATAAACTCTGATTACAAGAACTGCAGCTAACAAAGGCGAGGAGGAATGAGGCTGGATGCTGCCAGCAGAAAGAGGCAGCTTGCAGAGTGAGGCTGGACAATGAGAAACCTGGGAAGGAGCTGCAGGCATTGGGAGCAGACACTGCTGAGGGAGCCTGGGCTGGTACCAATCCAAACTCCCTCTGGAGATGTAACAGGTGGGATGAGCATGGGTCACTGCACAGCTCCAACAGTGTGATTTGGACACATGTGCCAGGGAAGCTCTCCCAAGGCAGGGACCTGGGGCAGGACAGGGCTACACAGTCTGGCTGTGGGATGCACAGCCCTGGAAGCAGAACTTAGCAGAGGGGACCCTTCTATGACAAAAACTGAACAAAACTGACAAATTATTTTCTCAAATGTGATTTGCCACCCTGCCAGAAGCCTTAGGTCTCCAGCTCTCCCAGCTGATGCAGACAGAGAAGCAAAGATGCAGCTCTGAACAGACACTCCCTGTCAGACAAGGATCTCCAGCCTAAGTGGGACAGAAACATCTCCCTGGTATTTTCCAGTGGCCAGCAGGGAGGTCTTCTGGCCCTGAGTGGGTGAGGAGAGCACTGGCACAGGGCCTGTGTGCAGCCCCACACAGCTCCCCCTGTGCTGGCCGCCCACGGCTTTCCTCCCGCCAGCAGCCCCACAAATCCCTTCTCCCTCTCCAGCCTTGAACATCTGGAGCCATGCTCATGCCTGGCAAAGGCTTTTTGTGTAGGCACTGGCAGATCCCTAAGGATCTGTGCTTTCCCAAAATAGAATTCCTCTCATATTTTGTACTAATCCCACACTAAATTAGCCCTCTGGGCTCCCAGTGAGGTCCTGGCTCTCTGAGGTGTGCCTGCTGCCCCAAACCATCTCAGAGCCCCTGCTGCCCCCACTACAGCTCGGTGAAGTCAACAGCCTGAATTCCAACAGCTGTCAGCAATCTGTTCCCAGGCACTCCCTTCTCCAAGAGGGGGATTGATGCTAATCTGGCAGCCAAAAGCTGCCTCCCTGGCCTAACAGTGATTTAGAGCTCAAAGGTCATTTTAGATTTTTAGGAACATGTTCCATGTCCTAATTCTGCTTTTTATCGATGCAAAAAGAAACATCCTTCTCATCATGTTGCTGCCTCCCTTGCCAGGAACAACTGTGGGATTCTGAGTAGTCAGTAATTGCACTGCTTGCTTTCATCCATCTCAAATGCAAGTGCAAACTGTGGTCACACTTGAATTGAACTGAGTCCTTGGGAGTTCACATGAAGAGACAAGCACTTGGAAAACTGCAGGTGCTCCCAGAGCAGCACAGAGCCCAGCCAGGGGGCACTGGGAATTTCTGTCTCTGGCTGCTCTTTCTGCATTTCCAGCTGGTTCTTTCTAGCTGTGTGCAACACACACCCCACTCTGCCCAGAAAGTAGCCTTGGGAAGAGGTGGAGACAGCAAGCAGAACAAGAGTGCAGGGATACCATGATGAGATACCGCCTTCTTCCCCTCACACCTCTGGGTCCTCCTGAGCAAACTTCCACGAGAAATTTAATTTTAATTCCCAAAGAGTAGCTGAATCCTTTTGACTCAACTCCAGAGTGCTTCAGCCTGGCTTCCTCCCCCTCTCAGCCTGCAGCAGTTCACTCTCAAGGGTCACCTGGGTTCAGCATCTGCCCAATGTGCACACACCAGCAGCAGCAGGCCCAGCTGGGGATGCTGAGGACTTATCTCCCCTGCTAAGAGTCACTCCATATAATGAGCAGCATTCAGGGCTAAAAGCTGGGATCTAACAACACTGCAGAGGCCAATTCTCTCCCTGAGCAGCTAGAAATCACAACACAGCAGTGGAGTCCTACACCCCCACGGCACAGCTTCCTGCTCCTTCCCCAAAACAGCTCCAGCTCCCAGGCTTGGAAACAGCTCTTGGCCACCGGAGAGAAGAGAATTTTCTCCTCCATTCACCCACCTGACTCAGTGCTCCCCAATACTTCCTTCAAAATCTTAGTTCAGGAGCTGAAAGTTAGGGGGAAGTCCCTGCAGTGTGACCCTGGGCTGAGCATGACCAGGCTCTTGATTTTACAAGCTATTCTTTCAGATCCAACAGCAAAATACAGACCTTGGCAAATTCCAGAGAAACAGATCACAGCTAAGTCAAAGAGAAGCATTACTGGCATTCATCCTCTTCCTGAAGCAAGGGAAGCCCCCACAGCTCTCTTAACTCTAGGGAAAGCTCTTAGTACTGAGATCATTGTGCTGCTCAGGGATTCATGCACAGTAGAAGACTTTGGCTATATTTTCTCTATAACCTCTTCTTCTCTACCATCCATGATTTCTCCAAATGTAGTGATACCTGCTGTGGCTTCAGGCAGCTGCAGTATTTCACTCAGTGATAGGAAGACCTCTCACAGTAAAGTTCCCCATGATGTAGTTTTATCTCAGTGATGTACACAAAGATTTCCCCTTCCTCACTGACAAGCAATACTGGAGCCTGAACCCCAGCATAAACCAATACACAGAGAAGGTTTATTCCACCTGGAGTAAGAGGCTGTGAGCTTTTGTATCAAAACAAGTGATCTCTAAAGAGTCAGAGCTCCACTGCTTCAGAGCATACACTTGTCTCTTGGAGCTGTTTGCCTTCAGAGCATGCTCTGTGCTATGAAGAAGGACCAAGCTATGCCACAAGAGGTGGGATTTTTTTTTTTTTGCCAGGGTTTCTTTTTGCTTTTTCATAGCTAGAGTCAAAACAAAGTTTCCAAGATCTATCCCATATCCAGAGAATGAAATGCTTTTGCCTTCTACCCAGGTGCCACTATGAAGATGACTCCCTCAATTCTTCCCTGAGACTAAATGACAGCACAATTAAATAACTCCTTCTTCCTCTAACTGGAGAAAAATATCTTGGCTGTGATTCCTCCCCAAGTTCTTTCAACACTCCTGGACATGGGCAAGTACACAGAAGGAGCAGCTCCTGTTTTGTAGCTGTGCACAGCCACGGTACTGACTGCAGTGCTCTGACAAAGCTGGCAGTGACAGCTCTGCCTGGTGTCCCTCATGTGTGACAGGATGATGGGGAGGGAGTTTGTAACAAAAAATCCAACGAATTCCATCACTACAGGGAGCTCTTTAACTGCTTTGATACAAAACTAAACACAGGTATATAAGGAAAAATTTCCCAAAGTGTGTATTTCAAAGAAACATTTCTAGAATTCAAAGGCTAAACGTATTTTTTTAAAATAAAAAGTATTATTCTTAATATTTAAACACCAAGAATCCCATCCTGACAAATGAACTGTGTGCTTTCATTATCTGAACAGATTTGGCAGAGCCATTGTAATGAAGTTCACATGTGTTCATCCACCAGACTCCAGACCCCCATTTGAAAGTCAGGCTCTTCCCCCACACTGTAACCTGGCACTGTTTTTCTGCTTGGCTTCTGTCCAAAGGCCAAAACCTGAGCATTAATGGTCACATTACATTTGCTTTCCACTTAGGAATACACAAGCTTTTTAACCTTTATCTTAAAAATGGTGAAGAATGTAAATTTGGTTTGAGATTTTTTCTAACAGTGAGTAGTTACCTAGGAAACACTTGCTGCCACTTCAAGGTTTCTAATTAAACAACTGCTTCATTGTGGGACAAATATTGTCATTCTTACAGGAAAGGAAAAGAAGGAAGTTTTCAGTAATACTTGTTTGTTAAGAATCTTGAAATGTGGAAGGACAGTTTCAGTAAAGTCCAGAATAATTTAATTAGAGATTGATTATATTTTCTTGAGAATAATAAAAGAAGATTGAAAATTCTGTAACAGTCTGGGTATTTTGATTTGGGTGTGATTTTTCTGGCCTTTAGATATAGCTAGACAGCTAAAATGCTCCTACTGACTCCTTGCTTAAGCTTAGGACATCTCAGATGTTTTGTTTTCCTCAACATTTCATTCAGCCTCTGAAGATAAAGGTAGGAGACAGAGGAGTTTCCTGCCATGGCAACAGGCACCAGGATTTAGACTGTCATTAATGACTGCTAATGAATTTTTCTCTACATCACCACTTTTGAGGAACAAGGTTCACTGAATCACATGACTGAGGCAGCAGCCCAGGTCATTGAAACTGAAAGCTCCATCCTATCCAGATTCTCCCTCATTTCTCAATCTGTGTGCCTGAACAGCTTCCACAGCTCCCAGCTGAGACAAATCGGGCAGCTGGAGATGGGCCCTGCCTGCTGTACTGCCTGTCCACGGGTACACCTTGGTCACAGTGGCAAAGCCCAGGGATGACAGCAAGTCCCAAGGGATGATGATGACAGCAAGTCACTGACAGCAGAGAGCCCACAGGGAGCTCACAAGTGACTTGCAGCACCACCATAGCTTTTAGTGTCAGCCCCATGCTGCTGGCATTCCATCTTTCAGCCCCAGCTTACCTTGGCTGGAAACATTCATGCAGAAATAAATCCCGTAGATCTGATACACGTACAGAGTTCCTGGTTTCATGAACATTGCTGCGTTTCGTTGTGTTTGCTTCCCACCTTTGGAGTGGGAAGCTTCATCTTCCCCACCCAGATAAGCTTCTGTTTCAACAATCCTGCCCCAGAGCTCTCTGCCATCAGGAAGTTTGCGAACTAAAATCTGAAAGAGAGGTCAGAGTGCATCAGTTACCAGCCCTCAGCACAAAATAACCACAGCAAGAGCTGTGGAAACAGAGAAGCTGGAAAGAAAGGACCTGATGGTACTAAATCCTCTCCAGTTAGCAGTCTGTAAGCTAACACCAGCTTTTTCAGCTTCCATGCTCAGGCCACAGCTCAGTACAAGGAGTTCCTATCTGTCACTCACCCCACAAAATGCCTGGAGTGTCTAGATGAAGCATTATTAAAAAGAATCAATTTATGATCCTCTAACTGCTAAAGCTCACAGAGTTGCTCTTGTGGTTATTTTCTGTATTCTCCACTCCAATCCATCAGGTTTAAGGCAAAAATCACTGCTGATATCAACCTTGAAGCATCATGAATGTATAATCTTTAGATCAGAAGAAATATGACAGTGGCACAATTAAATAACTGCTATGATTAGACAGTTTCTCTCCCTAGAGATGTTTCAAACAAGTCCTAGTCCCAAATCACAGAGATAATCAGCTCTAGAGAGAGCATCAATGCTATTTCAGTATTTTCTGCACCACAGAGAAGGGCAGTGTGGGAGAGCTGGGAATTGGCTTCAGGCAGACAACAACAGATCTTTATTATTACAGTGTGTTCTTGCTGCTGGTACCTCCTTAAATAAAAAAAAAGCAGATGCAGGGGAAACAAAACAAGCCAGTCAAAAGATTCTCTTTAAAAATAAAACAACCACTAAACTTTGTACAAAGGAATTTGTGGTTTGACCTGATTTCTAAACTTTGTGCTTTACTTAATGTGTATTAAATACTGCAGCAGGGTCTGTTTCGGGCACCAGCTATCAGTTTAATTATAACACTTTAATTATGCAGCTGCTCAAAAATGACCTTCAGAAAACGAAGTTTAATTCCTAGCAGATGTTTGTGCTGGATTGCTAATGCAGCAATCCAATTGATCTGATCCATAATGGATGCTGCAGGAGTTGGTTTCCAGAGCTTCAGCTCTGGTGTATCAGCTTCCCTACAGCTCTTATCAAATTGTTGAAAATAATCTGTTTCTTAATTTTTTATTAAAAAAAAAAAGCACTGGTGTTCAGCAAGTGGCTGGGAACACCCCCAATATTGACCCATGTGGCCACATTTCTCCCTCAGTATGATGAAATGAAATAGTTAGGTTATTGGTTTAAAAGAATCCAGGCATGTCCCTGTCTTCAGACACACCAAATATTCTGTTGGATAAAAAAGTTTAAAAATGGTGGCAATTCCCAACACCTCACAGTAAGCCATTTCATAAAGGTTATTTTTTTCATTGAGGATGTATCTTGATATTATGGCAGGTCCCTCTGAAAGGCCATTTACTGCATGTATCTTTTTTGTTTCCAAGAACTCAGGTATCATGAAGGTAAGTAATATTAATATACCAGATGTCTCCAAAATTTGGTAGAATAAAGGTAATGAAGGAAACACTCTATGAGAGAATAGGCCGAGTCATGGGAGACTGGGGGTTATACTTTAAAGAAAATGTAAAATTAAGACAGAAATCAGAAATGTGGTTTGGAATACTAGGCCTAAATAGGAAAAATACACAATTAGGACTCAAGAATCCTCTGGCCAGAGTAACTGAATGCATGAGCGTGATGGAGCCAATAAGACAACAAAAATGTATCAGTAATGGGAGACTCCAAGCATCCTCAAATAGACCAGGACACGGGCAATGCTTTCTTAGACACCATCAAATGTGCAGAGTGAGGAATCAGGAACCTCATGAGAAAACACTCAAAGTGACACGAAGTCTTTTCCAGAGACTTATTCCTGAAAAACAACTTAGTATCCTGACTGTGAAGGATAAAGTTCAGTGTCCTTTCACAAGCATTAAAGTCCAAAAATAATCTATCAGAGTGCTGCCCACCAGCAAAAAGAGGAAACCACGTAAAGTGAGGGAGTTTGTTGGGAAGAACTTTAGAGGCAGCCAAAGGTTAAGGCCTGAAAGGCAAGCCTCTAGCAGGATGTCTGCAAAGATAGCAACACATGTGGAGTATCACACAGAGGTGAAGGCAGACCAGAAGAAACCCAGCAGGGCCAAAAAGCAGAGCAAAGGCGTCACTTACAAGCAAGATATCCTTAGAAAATAAAGAAAGGCTGGATGCAGCAAAACAGGCCAAAACCAACAGTTTGTGGAACAAATTCCTGAAGTTATCTAAAGCCATGAGAACCCAGAGAGTCTGCTCACCCTGCAGACAATAAAGGTATAAAAAAGACTCAGAGAAGATAAGACCATAGCAGTGAAACTGAACACACATTTTGCAGCTGAGCTTAGAAGGTCCTGGACTGGAACTTTTTATAGGGAAAACACTGAGGGAACTCCCAACCCTGGAAACAGCCAGAGAGTTTTCTGAAGGACTCATTAAGCACAAGAGTGAATCTCCACCACTCTGATTTCCAAAGGCTTCCAGCAAGGTCCAAAGGACTCCTCAAAGTTTATGCAAAAGTACCTTAGGTAATGACTTGGAAACTCAGAAACAAAAGACAGGAATAGCAATATTTGGAGTGAAGAGAGTTTAACTATGGGACTGTGCAATCCTTAGCATAACAAGACAGTAAAATGGAGGCAAAGAAGATGTTGCTGACTGCAGAGCATTACTTTCCACTGGGATAAGCAAGAAACAAAAACATGTAAAGCAATTGCTGAAAGGAAAATAATGGGCCTGAAACAGCCTTCAAACCACAAGCAGCTAAGCACATTTTAGCAAATAGAGAAAAGGGAGAAAAACTCGATCAAATAAAACCCAATTAAAAATGTGACAGACTAAACCTGAAAAATGACTCCCCTGACTTCATCTAGAATAGATTTTGCTACTGGTCTTTAAATTCCACTGCACTTAGCAAGAGAAGGAATGAGAGCTGTAGTCCTAAAATAGCCAAGCCTGGGAGTCAAATGGCAAAAAAAGAATTTCATCCTTTTACACTAAGTTATTAGCTAGCACATGGTCCAGTACAAGCATCTTAGTGCTCATGCCTTACCTGTCCCAGAAAGGACTTGGCCAGACTAACACAGGGCTGGTTGAAAAAATCTTCTTGTAGCTGAGTAGATTTTTGTTTCTCTATCACAAAATATTTGCTGCTTTTTGGAGAAGAATCTGCTCCAGGTGTAGTGTTCAGCTGCTCCACAGCACAGATCTGAGGGAAGCTGGTGGTGTTTTGAAGAGCAGTTAATTGAGCCAACAGCTTTCTTTTTCTTGGCATAATTCTAGAAAATGGATAGAAATATAATTAGGATTATAATGCTTATTTAAAAGCAACTAATTTCCACAAACTTCTGTTTTTACACATCTCTCCACAACAATGAATCTGAAAATTATGACTACATGGACAACTATGCAAACTGCAGCAGCAGGTGACAGATTTAACTGTGTTTGCACCAGGCTGGGCAAATATTGGCAAATATCTATTCATGAGCAAACAGAAAACAGCAGTTTGAGTATTCATCTTTTAAGGACTGCAGAGAAAAGCAACTCTGCTCCAATTAAGCATTGAAAATACATTTGCTTTAGGTTAGAAAATTCAGAAAGTGAAAACAAAGATGAACTAGTAGTATGTACTTTTTATCTAAAGCTAACGTAATCTTTTAAGCAGACAGAAAACAAGCACTTCAAAAATTGTGCTGCCTCAGAAAGCCTGCAGAAGTTGTGTATCAATCATTTTCAAAGGTAATGTAACTGGATCAGAATCTAAACCTCCACAGGAAATTTAGAGATGCCTTATTCAGCCACAAATTTGTTTATTGTGCTGTAGAAGTGTTTGTGTTAGAATCTCCCCAAAATGATCCAACTTACCAGACAGATTCAGCCCACTGCTCCAGCCAACAGCACTGACCCGAGGCAACTACATCACGTGCAATTGTTCTTCTGGTTTGTCACCACTTTCCTATGTGAGATCCAAAAAGCTGGTGTTTTGTTTTCAGTGCTGCAGCCCTTATACCTGTTGAACAGGTACAAGCATTTATTCACTAATAAACGAGTGAATGGATACATTGAAACAGGCCAAGTGATTCTGGAGATCCAATGGAGATGTGATACCAAGAGTGCCCCATTAGATCAAACTCCAGAACAGTTTGCAGTTTTCTGTTAGTCCACAAGAATCTCATTTCCCAGATGGGCAGTGTTGGAGATGCACTTTAGCCTTTGTTATTCAGTGGGGAATGCACTTTTCCTATACTGAATACACAGAAAGCTGAAACAAAACTTTTAAAATGTCCCCATTGGCATTAAATTTGGAAAGTGTCAGACTCAAAAAAGGACTTTTACAAGAGAATGCAAAGACACCAGTTGTAAACTGAACCACATGTTAAGGGTCCAACTTCATACAGATTTAGAAATGGAGAAAGAATCCTATAGCTGAACCTGCAAGCAAGTATATACGTAATTAATTAGCTGTTGCCATTCATTTTTCACCAGATCATCAGCATTTAAAAATTACTACAAGAACTTCCAACATCAAAACCAATCTTTATCTTGGTCTGATGATGCTCACAATGAAGTTCCACCAGCAACAGTTTCTTTTCACTACAGTGAAAAAAATTCAGCATTGCTACAATCTGAATCACCAGTGCAAATTCCCCCAGTGTTATGTTTCACTTCAGAAGAATCCAGACACAAACATATAAAAATAGGCAGGAAAAAATAAATCACATTGGCATGACTGGCAGTGAGGTAGGATGGTTTTATTTTTTTCTGAACACCAAATTCTTTATTGCAATAATTAAATGGTGTCAGACTTACCATAGAACCACCAGCTTCATGTCAGGTACTCTGCTCTGAACTGTGGCTTTCAGCTGGTGGGAATTCTTAAAAATTTTGTCAGAACTCACCAGCCTGCCTCAGACAAAACTGTCTGGTGTCTTTGGCAAATGAGTCCTGTCTAGGAGAAAGTGCTGCAGGAAGGAAGGGCCAGAGGAAGAACACCATTTCAGACTGACCCTCTGAAACACTCAGTCAAGGCAGTACTTCCCATTGAAGACAATACCTCCAGACCTCCCTGACAGTATTAACTGGAACTTCCAGCTCATCAGCCACACACAAAGACACGCTGCAAACATGGCTGACTCGAGTGCAGCATTAACTCATTTGGTAATTTGTGCTCTAATGGAATGCGACACCAGAAACAGGATCTGAGCTGCCTGGCACCTACTGCACTTCCAATTAAATCGTTCCTAAAAGCTGCAAGTGCTCTTATCGACATGTTACAGCAGCAGCCTAAGGGCACTTGTAACTTCACTGCTAGGGGCTGATCCTTGACACATCTCAGCATCTTCAATAGAAACAGCAGCTGGAAATTGCCTTCTAGCCAGGAGAAATGGGTTACACACACAAACATAAGTGAAGAGTGAGGTGCTGCAACACAGGCTTAGAAACCCAGAAAAAAAACATTCTACCCTCTATCTCCTTGCTTATTCATCTGAAACACAAAGCTCCATGCCTCAAAGCCTATCTACACTTTCTGGAAAGGATGTTGCTTGTCAACACAAATCTCTTCTTGCCCAAGAAAAACCACGCTGTAGAAGGCAACACATACCACGGATCCAAGCCCTGTGTATTTGGGAAGCAAAAGGCTCAACCTCTTCTGTAGGTCTACATACAATTATATCTAGATTTTCTTGCTTGTATAATAAGCAAATTCTACTCCTGGGCCTCAAATAATGAGCCGTGGGTTTAATCACTTTCTACTAATCCTGTTGTAACTAAATTAACTACAAGCTGTAAAGCACATCTGGGAAACACATACAAAAAAAAAGGTATGGAAGTCAGAAAAAGAAAATCAAGAGCTGAATCAGTCAGCACAAGTGCCTGCAGCGTTCAGGGCTGTTGGGCTAATCTCAGGCAAATGGTTCAGGAGCATGCAAGCTAGAATTGGAGAGACACTGCAAATCTGTGTAAAACCCTGCTCAGCAGCAGATACACCCTGTAGTCAAGGCACAACAGAGTCCACAGAGGATTCTTTACTCCTAACAAGACTGCATTTGCAGGCATTTTCTTAGGTATTTAATGAGTTTTCATGAAAAGAAGGCCAAAAAAAAAAAAGTCCCACCAGCAATTTGCATGTACTTTTGGCTCCCAGGTCCATACCTGCAAAACCTTCCTCAGGTACATCAATTTTTCTGACAGAGTAATGAAAAAGAGTATATAAAACACTGCCACTTCTGGAGAGACAATTCCTCACAGTAATTCCCAGTTGTACAGATTTTAAGTGGGAATACATGCCAGGTCAATGCTGGGTCAGACCAAAGGATACCTCTCCCTGTATCCTGCTCTCCAGCCCAGGTCAAGAGCAGGAGCCTGGGGAAAAACAGAATAAACATCCAGTGCTCCTCCACACATCCTCCATGTCTCTGGACTGGAACCTTCTGACCCAGGCACAGTCTCTCCTGAATCTCTGTAACACTAGCCAAAGGGAGACTTTACCAAGGAACAAAACTTCACAGAATTATTTATTACTGCTCCAAAAACTCACTTGTTTTGTGTGGGGCATTTGCATTGCTCCCTACCCATACAAATCAGTTTACACCTGCACTTCACCACCCTCAGCCCTCTTCTTTACCACCTTAAATAAGGCAAAGCCAGCTGGAAACACTGGCTTTCCATGTCACCTACAAACCATCCCTGCAGCACCCCAACGGTGACCTCCAGCCATCGGGAGAGCTGCTCATTTACTCACATCCTCTTTCCTATCTTTGCAACAACTCCGTATTTATGACAGGGGAACTCCCTTATTATGTTCAGGGCTGCTCAGGTAAAGGGCTCCTGTTTAAAACCTTCCTGAAATCTGAGTACAGACTGTGAGCCAGACCTCAACATGCTTATTTAGACCTGCAGAAAATTCCAGAATTTTTTAAAGGCATGACTTTTAAGCCACATTGATTTCCTCCCCTAGATACGCATGCAGCTCTCCAGTAATGCTATCTTGCTACATTTTCTATTAATTCACTTCTTGGTGGTCAAAATTCCAGGTCTGCAGTCCTTGGATTTCCCCTAGAACCCTCTTTAAAAATTAGTGACACATTTGCTGCTGAAGCCATCACTAGCAACACTGTCCTTGGGGGCTGCATCTGGTTTGGTAGTTTATTCCTGCCTGTTTCTGCCAGTTTGGCAACTTATTCCTGCCTGTTATTCCTGTCTTTTTGTTCCATAAGCTCTTTAACAGACATTTTAAGGCAGATCCTTCAGTGAATTCTCAGCATAAATGATGTCTCTCTGCCTTTCCTGTCTAGTCTATCCTATTAGTAACCAAAAGTAAGTTAATAATGTATAGGTTTCTGGACAAGTGTGAGAAGCATGAAAAAAAAACCCTTGAAAAAAGAGTGCAGGCATGAGCTAATATAACCATAAATATCGAGCCAATTTCTCCACAGATTCCGACAGAACGTGCAATCCTAATACCTCAAAAATAGGCCAAAAGGGATGCCTTCATTCACCTTACTAAATGCTGGGGATCTCATTTCCTTGCAATTCAAGTCCTCGCTCCTACTCCTTNGGGGCGCGGGGAGAGGCGCGGCCGTGAGGGGGAAGAGCCGCTGGCCGAGCGGGGTTCGCAGTGGCCGCGGTTTGCAGATACTTCTTCATCAGCGATGTGTTGTCGTGGGGGTTTGAGTTCTCGCTGGTTTTCAGTATCCACTCCTCGGTCTTTCATGTTAATCACTTATTCATCAATATAAAGGCTGAGAGAATTGGAGCCTGGGTTGGAGAAGGAGACCTTAGAGCCCTTTCCAGTGGCTAAAGGGCCTTCAAGAGAGCTGGAGAGAGACTTTGGATAAGGGCCTGGGATGGCAGGACAAAGGCAATGGCCTCAAACTGACAGAGGGGGTATTAGAAGAAATTGTTCCCTGTGAGGGTGATGAGGCCCTGGTGCCCAGAGAAGCTGTGGCTGCCCCATCCCTGTACATGTCCAAGGCCAGGTTGGAAAGGACCTGGGTTAGTGGGAGGTGTCCCTACCCATTTCAGAGGGTGGAACAGAGTGATTTTTAAGGTCCCTTCCAACCCAAATTATTTTGTGATTCTACTCCAAAAAGCCATGAACACTTACTCCAATGAGCATGCATGGTCACAAGCTGGTTTTGTAGAGAGCTGCATTAATTACTCTCTCAGTTCCCCAAATAACAAGTCTGGCCTGCAGAAAAAATTCTTGGCTTCAGCTTTTATCCAGATGGAGCATATGGTGAAAATGGGGTCAAAATACGATTTTTCCTCCCAGTATTCTGGGGACATGCAGTTTGGACTGTTGATTCATAAACAAGTGTTTGCACAAAGGGTATGAGGAAAGTCTGATGAATCCAGATGGATTTATTCCCATTTGTGTAATAAAATACTCATACCAGGATAGCACCATCCAGTAATGCAGAGAACAGACATTTACTGTCTACCCTGTTTGTGAATTTGGAAGGGAGAAGGATAAATTACTGACTATAATTTTAGGAGACATTGACAGCTTTGGAGGTGCAGCCAGGAGTAGCTAAAGGTTCTTATGGAGGCAGAAATAGGGACCAGTTAATTTGAGCATGGAGTCATGCTCAAATGTGAGTGGGGCAGATGAAAAACTGACATTCCTGAAAACCATGAAAGGAGCCCAGAATTTCCAAATGTTACTATTCCAGTTTAATAAAAGGTGTAAAAAAATACCCAAACAAATCACGAATGGAACAAACACAGAGTCTGTTATACAATATTAATTCTTTTTGACCATGAAAAAACAGCTGATATATTTTGGAACCCAAAGCAACTTCAAGAATGCACTGAAGAGCCTTTAAATCATTGTAAAGCATGATAGCACTGCTACTGTGTGTAAAAAAAAAAAAAAAA
>VXBI01014343.1:433947-494455 GCA_013397375.1 Toxostoma redivivum
TTGAGTTCTCGCTGGTTTTCAGTATCCACTCCTCGGTCTTTCATGTTAATCACTTATTCATCAATATAAAGGCTGAGAGAATTGGAGCCTGGGTTGGAGAAGGAGACCTTAGAGCCCTTTCCAGTGGCTAAAGGGCCTTCAAGAGAGCTGGAGAGAGACTTTGGATAAGGGCCTGGGATGGCAGGACAAAGGCAATGGCCTCAAACTGACAGAGGGGGTATTAGAAGAAATTGTTCCCTGTGAGGGTGATGAGGCCCTGGTGCCCAGAGAAGCTGTGGCTGCCCCATCCCTGTACATGTCCAAGGCCAGGTTGGAAAGGACCTGGGTTAGTGGGAGGTGTCCCTACCCATTTCAGAGGGTGGAACAGAGTGATTTTTAAGGTCCCTTCCAACCCAAATTATTTTGTGATTCTACTCCAAAAAGCCATGAACACTTACTCCAATGAGCATGCATGGTCACAAGCTGGTTTTGTAGAGAGCTGCATTAATTACTCTCTCAGTTCCCCAAATAACAAGTCTGGCCTGCAGAAAAAATTCTTGGCTTCAGCTTTTATCCAGATGGAGCATATGGTGAAAATGGGGTCAAAATACGATTTTTCCTCCCAGTATTCTGGGGACATGCAGTTTGGACTGTTGATTCATAAACAAGTGTTTGCACAAAGGGTATGAGGAAAGTCTGATGAATCCAGATGGATTTATTCCCATTTGTGTAATAAAATACTCATACCAGGATAGCACCATCCAGTAATGCAGAGAACAGACATTTACTGTCTACCCTGTTTGTGAATTTGGAAGGGAGAAGGATAAATTACTGACTATAATTTTAGGAGACATTGACAGCTTTGGAGGTGCAGCCAGGAGTAGCTAAAGGTTCTTATGGAGGCAGAAATAGGGACCAGTTAATTTGAGCATGGAGTCATGCTCAAATGTGAGTGGGGCAGATGAAAAACTGACATTCCTGAAAACCATGAAAGGAGCCCAGAATTTCCAAATGTTACTATTCCAGTTTAATAAAAGGTGTAAAAAAATACCCAAACAAATCACGAATGGAACAAACACAGAGTCTGTTATACAATATTAATTCTTTTTGACCATGAAAAAACAGCTGATATATTTTGGAACCCAAAGCAACTTCAAGAATGCACTGAAGAGCCTTTAAATCATTGTAAAGCATGATAGCACTGCTACTGTGTGTAAAAAAAAAAAAAAAATAGAAGGAAACATGAATAAATCTTAAAGGTATTGATCTCTGTATGATGTTTTAGTTAAAATAGATAAAAATAAGCTCAGAAGAATGAGGAATCCCTGGAGGGATGTTACCTGCTGGCTCCACAGATGTGTTTAGCTCCAGTCTGACATGAGCTTTGTATATTAGCAAAGACAACAATCATTTTAAAATGATTAACAATGTTGACTGAGTGTCTTTGAAAGAGCATCTCAGACTTCCTGACTTGTATGGTTCACATCCCAGCTTTAATGTGGTATTAATATAAAAGAGGAAGACCAAGAAAGTGCGTGAAAAGGAAGATAACCAAACATCAGACTGATCTTTCAGCAAATTATGAAACTTAAAGGAGAAGCTGAGCAAGAATGAGAGCTGTGGGAAGGATTTCCTGGGGTCAGACTAGTTCAGCTCTGCAGACTTTTCCCCTGTGGGAGTCTGTGGGACAGGCACTCTCAGGAATGCCGGCTTCTTTGGCAGCAGATCTATTTCATGCCCAAAGGAAGTATTTAAAGCTTTTAGCACCTGAGGAATGCAAATTGCTCCAAGCAACAGCATATGCCATGTTCTTCATTTGTCCAATAACTTCACTGTTACAGAATCAACACCTAAAATAGCCTCCTGTAAAAGCAGATCTGTTTGAGAAGATTGAAGTTCCCCTCCCTGTGGAGCAAAAACTTTTTAATGTGAGAGGAATGACTTGGAATCTGCGGTTAGAAAATCTGGCTGGTGGGGACCCTGGGGTCTGTGGCACAATGGCTGCATACAGCATGCCAGGCTTTTCTTGGAGCAAAAACTGTTTGCAGAGTGGTTCCCTACAGCTCCCAGGCTGTGCAGAGCCCTGACTTATCATCCTTTTACAGCCAGGACAGCAGAGCAGCATGGAAGCAGGACAAAGCAGTAGGGGCAGATTTTCAAGTTTTCTCTTTGTAAGGTGCCAAATGAAGCTTCGGCAGTGTTTGCTGAAAGGCTCCTCTGTCCCGTTAGGAGGAGACACGGAATTCCCCACCGGCCGTGGCCTGGACACTTCACGTGGCCACGCTGCTCTTGCCAGCAGCGCAGGACAGCTGCAACGCTCCATGAGCCAACTCTTGAAGAATTCCCGTGGATGAAAGCGCTCCAAACAGCACAGGGTTTTTATGACATCCCCTCCTGGCCTCTCCTGACATCCAGTCTTGGCTGCCGCTTCCTACTTATCCGCAACTGCCAGTGTGTCTTATCCGGAGCTATTTCCAACCAGTGTCTGAGGGACATGCAGAACTCCAATTAGTACCAGAACAAACCCGGTGCTGGAAGGGAGAGGTGCTCATAGCTACTTTGGTATCTCCCACACCCAAGCTGAGCCACAGATCAAATGTCCAGTTCTGTAAACCAAGCCCATTCAATTCATTATGTAAGCAGATGTGTGTGTATTATCCTACATTTGGGGATATCCATGGTAGGTACTGGTCCACTTGCTTTGCGCTCGGGGTACAAGGAATACTTCCAAGTGCATTGCAAGCAATGGGAAAACCCAGTAGAGCAACACAGCTTCTGGGAGCCTCAGATCTGGACCAGAGAGGGCAGGCAAGTCCTGTTTAGTAACCTATTAATGGATTCTACTGAGTCTTATTTGTTTGTTTGTTTTGTCAGAAAGACATTTTTGTTCTCTAACAAGACAGAAATGGTTGACTTCACAGGATTGCTCAATGCAGAGAAACGAATAGATTAGATATTAGGAAGAAATTCTTCCCTCTGAGGGTAGTAGGCCCTGCCACGGTGCCCAGAGAAGCTGTGGCTGCCCTGTCCCTGGAAATGTCCAAGCTCAGGCTGGACAGGGCTTGGAACAACCTGGGATAGTGAAAGGTGTCCCTGCCCATGGCAGGGGGTGGAACGGGATGGGCTGTAAGGTTCCTTCCAACCCAAACCTTTAAAAACCAAAAAAAAAAAGCTAAAACCCAAGTGAGTAGGGCAAACTGCTGGGATGCTGGGCTCTGCCCCCTACATCTGTAGGAGTGACAGCTTACATAGTATCCCTGATGAAACTGGTTTTGGTGATACCATAGGACAGTCATGTCTAAGAGCCTCTCCCAGCTGCACAGGAGCAATGGGAAGCTGGAGAGTGAGACCAAAGGCTCAGCTGAACTAGCAGGAGGTGAGGAAGGATGAGATGGAGCTGCACCAACAATCAGCCAAGCTTTTTTAGACATGGTAGTTTCCTGTTCTGAAGGGGTTAAAGACAGTTCATTCAGTATTTTCTAGATCGAGATGCAAGCATGCTTATAAATCAGTCAGAACAGAGAAAGGGTTTACATGAGAGTGTTGGAGGGATTTGTGGAGAAATATATATATGTCTGTCCAGTAAGAGCATTGCAAGCCTGAGAGCTGTTACCCATCTCCAGCTCTGCCCCTCTGCTGACAATGCTCAGAATGTGCTGGATGCAGGGAAAAACTCAATTAAAGAAATTCCTCTGGTTCCTTGCCCCTAACCACTTATTCTTGCCTCTCTTCAGAACAGTTTCCTCACCACTGTACCAGTACAGTAACGTGCAGAGCTGTGCTTAAACCAGCTCCCTGAACTGGAGGAGGTTCACATCCCTTTCCTGTGCTGCCACTGCCGTGTCCATGCCCTGTGGAGTGAGCAACACCTCACCTTTGACATGGATGGCCTGGAGCAGTAAGAGCAGAAACAGGCATAAATGGGCTGCAAAGCTGAGATCAGGGTAGTACACTGATGCATTTTTCTGCATCCTGTGCAATGTCAGCATGCCAGCAGATAGCAGCAGTTCAGATAAGCTCTACCAGTGTCTCATAACAGATGAAAGATTGTTCATATTAGGATGCAGTTGAGCTGATGATGATAATTTGTTTTTACAGGAGGAATCCCGTGCCTTTTGCAATACAGAAATGCTGCTGGTAGGAAACTTTCTAAAATGATGCTTATGTGTATGAGTGTACTGGGATAAAAATTGGTCTCATACTTACTGGCTCCCCTGGGATAAAACATTCAGAGCATTTTCCAGAGGAGACCAGAAGTTAAGTCGTGAGTGGGACTTGCTCACTCTGTCTTAGAGGTTCATTCCAAAACTTGGCATGGAGAGTGAGTGAAGACTGAAAAGGAAAGAAAGTGGCCTAGAAAGTGCCAGGATCAAACAAAAAGGGACAATTCACACATAGACTGAGGAGCTTATTTCCACAGGACACTGTGAGTAGTAAAATGTTTGGGTTCAAGAACCTATTAAAGAAATACCAGGGAGAAAACTCTGTCCAGGCTATTACACACAGACATAGCATCTCTGCTTCAGGAAGTCCCTGAGCCACAAACCACTGGGTCTGGTGGAGTATTTAGGAGAAATATTACTCCATACTTGACCTGTTTTCATACTGTCTGTAAGCTTTGACAGTTGGCTGCTGGAGGGAGTGGATATCTTCTGCTCTGTGGATCTGTTATCTGACTCATCCACCTCTTAGAAACGCTTTGCAGGAGTCACAATTGGTTTGCTCATCCTGCTTAGCTGATATCTTCTAGTAAATCTGAATTCATCCAGGAAATGCTCAGAAGGTGAAAGAGAATGCTCAAAGAGCAAAAATGCCCCAAATTCTTCTTTGGTGAAACAGGACTGCCCACCCAGCCCCTGGTGTTTGCTATCACAGACATCCAAATTTAGGAAACATACGGGCGTGGGCATACTTAGAGTCATTGACCACAGGCATGACATAGCACTGGTTACTAAAACTGACCTGAAGTTGTTTGCCTTGCAGGATATGGTAGAGAGACTAGGATTGAATATCATTGAGTAAGGTCACAAGAGTTAAGCTTGAAATAGCAGAACTTGAGAACATTTGGGATGTAAACAGGTGACTGAAGGGAGTATGTCACAGGCATTTAGCAAGGGATAATCATTGACCAGAACTGTTGGCACATAGGACCTGATCTGAGAAAGGCTTTCCTGTCTGTATCTGTGCTGGCAATGCAAAGATTAGCTCTGCATACACTGCAAGTTAATTATAGTCGGAGTAATTTGTAACTGCATCCTGCTTGCCTTCCTAGATTGAAAGAAAAATTAAAATGCTGCAAGAGACAAGCTCATCTGAACTCACAAGGCAGAGCAAAAGACAGAGACCCCTTCTCTTGGGGTCTGCATTTCAAGTTTAGTTGTTGTAACTAAAATTCGGCTACCTTTCCCTGTTAACCTTATTTCTCAGGGTAAGAACATTTACACACTCACCTTGTCTATCTCCTTCTCTTTTAAATTTGCAGGCTGAGTTCCTGTAGTTTCTGTAATAAAACCTGGTTTCTGGAGAGAGGGAAAAGATCTGGAATCACACTCTCCTTCCAAAGAGAAACAAGAATGTGCTCAGCAGTTCTGTACACTGTTTGAAGTGTTCTGGGTGATCAGAATTGGCCAGGAGGTGGGTGGTGTGGGGGAGCTGGGGACAGGGGAGCTGTCAGCATCACCAGGTCCTCAGGGAAGCAAGAGGAGACAGAGGTTATTGTGGAAAGGGAGGGAAAGGAAATGGGACAGAGGAGTCTAGGAAACTGTACTTTATTCTATTGGCTGAAAGAGCAACTTAAACATGAAGGATCTCCAGTTTCTGTCTCAGGCTCCGTTTAAACAAAAAGGTTCTTGAACCCTCAAATCTGTCTTCAAACAAATCCCTTAGGTTTGATGTGATTATTTGTTTCCCAGAAAAGCACAGGCAGCCAGAGCTCCAGGGTAAGAATTCAAGTAACTAGAAAGCAGCAGGGTGCACCCTCTGCATATCAATTTTTCAGTTGGCATCAGACTTAGTGTTCCAGTTCCAAGAACTGCCACTGAAAACAAACTCCTCCTTTTGAAGAGATGGGAACTCACATATTCCCAGGGAAAAAGAAGTCTAGGGACATAAATACAATATAGGTAAAGTTTGCTTTTGCATGTAAATCACTAATGCTTTCTGCAGTGCTCACTCATTTTTAACATCTCCATCCTCACCCGCTGCTTCAGCCAGGATGGGTCTGTTTCACAGCTTTGCAACACAGCAAAGCTGTCTTTTTCCTTTTACTTTAGAAATGTAAAAAATAAATTTAAAAAAATCAAGAAGAAAGAAAAGATCATATTCTTACAATAAAACTTTGTTGGGAAAGCCTCAGCATAAATGTAATTGATAATGAAAAATGAATCCCTTTGCTAAGGGATCTTACTCTCTTTGAGGTACTAATTCCTCCAAAGTAACCAAGAATGCTTCTTGGCAGTATAAGCCTGATCTCTGTGTAAGGGCTTTTTATCCAGCTCTGGAGGTAAATCAAGTGCCCGAGGAATCATCTCTGCTGAGCAGCAGCTCCTGGAATTGGGCAAAGATGGTGACTGAGCTTCAGCTCTTTTGGGACATCCAAGCCTCTCCACAACCAATTTTCAGATGACTTTGCCTAGGTTACCAAGATTAAATCCAAAACACCTTCTCTGCCAAGCAAAGCTATGGCTAAGGCAGCCTCTCCTGTCATTCCTGTGCAGTTTGGGCTGATAATACTGAAATCAGAAATTCCCTGGGGCATATCTACCCTAACTGAAGGTCTTGACACACATGAAGCAGCCAATTTAACCAGTGCTGCTGAATCTGCTTCTGCCCCATCTGCTTGTCTTTTCAGTGTCATGGGTGGCCAAAGAGGACATGTAAGAACTGGCATCAGAAGCAGGTTTTATTCTCATAGCAGACTATGTGAATTTCCATAAGGGATGTAAACTGTGATCTCTTTCCAAGCAGGAGTCCCTTTTCCCTACTGCAGATTGCTGCCCATCAGAGCTTGGTTTCCTTTTCTGGTCTAAGAGCTGATGGAGATCGACACCACATCTGCTTGCAATGATCTGAAACTTTCTTGCCTTTCTGTGGGCAGCCTCACTGAAGGCAAAGCATGTGTGTACAATGTGCACATCAATGTTTTGCTTTATTTGGAATATGAATCCCTTTTGGCCTCATGTTAAAATACATCATCACGTGGTGAGAAACAGAATTTTGACTGGAAAGATAGGAACACAAAGCCAATATAAATATTCACTGAAAAAATAGGAATTACTTTCAAAAGAGCTAAACTCCCAATTTATTTCTTCCTGCTTCCTGAATATTTATCACACTTGCCTAGCTCATGGCTTTTTCCCACTTACCTGTTTTCTCTCTGCTGATGTGTTTTTGAAATACAGCAGGAGCTGTGTCTTGCTACTTTTGTGGGCTGCAGTAGCTATTTGAATCAAAACTTGCAGTTGTGTCTTTAGTGGGATTGTGGGTTAGTTCTACTCTTAACAAATTTGTAGTGACACAGGGTAACCAGAGATACTTTGGAGTAAGTCAAAATTCCTGCATTCCTCCTTGTATAAATAAAATGACCAGAGTTGGGGTTTGGGGTTTTCTTTTTTGGTCTGAACTGCTGGAGAATTCCTCAGCATGTCTACAGAGGAAAAAAAAAATTTAAAACTGCCTTAGTGCAGTCAAAACATTTGTTTCACTTTTCTCTCCACCTTTCTGAACAGTAAACCAACCAGTACTGGAGAGACAAGGATGAAATTAGGAGTCCAGTGGTCACTGGGAGAGTGGTTTTGGTCACCCTGGAGGAGGTGAGGGAAGGGCATCAAATCATGCCTTGGGCTGCTCCTGGAGCTTACAAGGACCTCATAAATGCAGGAAGCCACTGGTAGTGACAAGGAAACTCTGGCTGCCATGCACCAGACAGGCCTGGAATGGTGGTGGAACCTCCATCCTTGGAGATTTTTCAACTCAGCTGGGCAAGGCACTGACCAACTTGCTCTGGCTTTGCAGCCAGTCCTGCTTGGAGCAGGAGGTTGGAGAGGAGACCTCCAGAGCTCCTGTGCCACCAAAATCCTTCTGTAAATTTTTTGTATGACTTAAGGATCAAGCAGTCCATTGCTGCTGTCAACTACAATCAACACTTTGCCCAATTCAAAGCACACAGATTTGCAATTTGCAGGCCCTTTGCTGCAAGAATCCCACCAGCAATGGTTTTCTTCTTGATTTCACCAAAAAGGCAACTGCTGCTCCAGCAGAAATGTTTGTCTTTCACAAGCCTGATGAGTACAGGTTTCTTACAGAAGAATGCACAGAAAATCTCTTTCTGCCCACAGTGGAACTCAAAGAGCAGCTGCCTGAGGGACTATTCTAAGCCTTTCTTTGTGAAACAGTTCCTTAAAGGAGGTCTTTCTACCTCCATGCCCCATGTCCCCTGCCTGCAGTCTCATCTCCTGAGATAGCCAAGGCCCCCAAAACACCATGGAGGAGGTATTTCAGATGTCCTTTTGCCTTGGCAAAAATGGCTGCAAAGGATGAAAAGATGGGAGAGGACCAGGGTGGCTTAACAAGCATGGGGGAGTGAGGAGCAGAGAGGGACACTGGGAGTGTTGAGTAACTTGGGGGACTCAGATTGCAGAGTGAGCCTTTTTTCCAGAAACTATGACTAGCCAGATGTCACATCCCTCCTGGGAGGGCTTGCAGTACAACAAGGTTTCTTGCCTGTTTTTGCATTAGGAAACTCCTGACAGGCACTTTATCACTTATTGACTTGCATCTGGATGCCCATTAATTTTGTTCTGTCACTACATTTTCATTTCCATAGCATATCCCATACTTGGCCTGCTGATGTGTAGCATTTCTACAACATCACTTCTCCAGATGTCAGCTTCAAACTGGAGATTGAAACATCTGGGGAGAAAAAAAAAAAAGGCAGAGGCTTTGGCAGTTGGGGTGGTACATGTGATGACAGGTTTGGAAGGGAAGCACAATAGCTTGATGTATTTGCTGCAGTGACTACAGCCAAATAGCTGAGGTGTTATTTACACACGCTATTTACACACCTCACACTGGCATCTACACCAAATTCATTACAAGCCAGCTCCTATTGGAATTGAGTTTAGGTTTTTTGACTAAGAGGTTTAGAAGTTAAATGTTGTATAACAAATTTTTGGAGTCAGTGTTGCCTGTCTGGAGCAATTTCTGTGGACTAGCTGAGCTCTCACAAATGCTTTCCACAAGCAGTTTGCTGGACAGTTAGAGGAACTGCCATCCTATTTTCCCAGGCTGACTGATTGAAGTTTAAAAACCCCTGTTCTAATCAGAGATAAACGGAGTGATCATGAGAAAGGAAATGCTTCTGTGAGTAACTCCTCTGTCCTGCCCTGTCACCCCACAGCGTGCTGTTTGTCTGCCCTTTCCCAAGAGAAGTGCATCCACGTGGCTGATCCCACTATTTTGGGATAATGTATATTCCCGGGATTTGGTGTGGGTGGGAACAAGAGAAGCTGAGCTCCCATGCCAGCCCTCTCCCGTGGTCTCCTGGCCATGGCACAGTGAGGTGCTCCCAGGGACTGCCTTCATCCTCTTGCTTTGGCACCTGGGTCTCTGCTGCTGGAATCCACAACAGATTTTGAGCCTGACCTCTAAAAATGGAAAGGAGTTAAGCTATTTTAGGGACTGCAGGGAGGAAGGTCCAGGGAATTTCAGAGCTATGGGGAAAGAGCAGGATGCCAGTAGAGAGGGGTGGGACCAGTGATGTGGACTGCAGCCACAAGCCTGGGATATGGAGATATTCCACAATGAGAAACAAATGAACCACTGGCATAGTGGGCTACAGTAACCAAAAACCTGGGACATTAGAGAAACTGCTGAGCAACGTTTTACCCAGTTGGTGTCCATGGGCTGGGTCTTCCCAAAGCTAAAGACAGGTGCTAAAGTGGCATTGCAGACCACAGGAAACAGCAAAACAAAAAAGTCCCTCCAAAGCTCAAACTTTGTCTCTAACCATTCCAGTGCTGTCAAAAATGCTTGGTCCATCCACACCCTGATGTGTTCAGGAAAAGCCTTTATGTCTGAGATCTCCTATGAGCTGTGCACACAGCAGACCAGGACTGGGGGCTTTCCAGGGCTGCTCTTGCATTAGCCAGCAGGTATTTTCTAAGAGGTTTGGAGCAGCACAGGAGGATGTTACCTTGCACAGGTGAGGGTCACTTGTCTGGACAATGTATGTTTTCAATTCCCAGTTTTCTGTGTAGTGCTGTGCTCAAGGTGAAACAAGTTTAACACTGGTGAAATGCATTGAGCTGTGGAAGCTGTTTGCTGTGGGCTTTTGCAGCTGAGTATCCCAGGGGCTTCCTCAAGGAGCCTCTCTGCCCAAGCAGCTCTGGAAACCTGGATGCAATTGTTCCCTAGTGCCAGGAAGCTGAACTGGGTGGCCCTGGGGAAGCACAATGGGCACATACCCGATGATCTCTCTGGAAAATTCATCCAACATCCCAAACTGGACACATGCCTTCATCTGGTGTGGTGCCATCACTCAGCTGGCTGCAGAGACAGGGCATTTCTGTGTCCCCTGGGGACCACCAGGTCCCCACCTCAAAAGGGACAGAGTGTAGGGCAGCAAAGGGCTTTGAGACTTAAACTGAGCTGGCATCCTGCAGCTGTAAAATAAGATATAAACTCTGTGTACATTTGGAGCTAACTTTAACCCTAGTCCTTCCAAACCTGTGCCCACATAATTGGGGATTTGCCAGACTAGCCCACTGTAGTGCATATGTGATATTTTGGGAAGAAGAAGGGATTTTATTCCCCAGAGTTTTTGCCAAACCTCAGTTTCTGAGCATGAGGATGTAGCTTAGGCTGCAGGGTCCTGGTACAGGAGCTCTCTATGTGGCCTAGGAAAAGTAAACCAGGATGAAGCCCAGTGGTGGTGGATGGTTGCAGGCCCATGGCTTTCCCAGGGTTGCTGAGCTGCCCAGCACCACAGCCCTGTGGGATTGTGGTCAGGCAGGACTCGGTGCTGCTCCTTCCTGCTCTGGTCCCAGCATGAGCTGTGAGGGAGCCCAGGATTCTCAAGCTACTCTGGGCACTAAGCCACTGGCCTCCTTCCCGTTAGCCATAATCACTGGTTTGCTGGAAAATTTATGAGACCTGCTGTAGTGATATTCATGAATACAGAAGCTGTTGTAAATGTAATTTGTTTCTAGGCTTTGACACTCTTTATCTGAGCCACTTCAGCCACCCATCATTTGCAGCAGTTATGACAGAGCTTCTGCAGATGGACTTGGATAGCCATGAGCTCCTGTCAAGGATTGCAGGGTGATCCCTGACTCTCCCAGAGCCCAGGTTGTGCCAAGAAGCATGGCAGTTATTCTCTCTGCTTTGGAGTTATTGCTGGAAATGTTGTTGTTTGCCATTAAAGTCACTAACCCTATTTTCAAGGTTATTACAGTATTTAACTTGGCTGCTCCAGTGTGGTTTTAAAGTTGTATTTCCAATATATATGATATGGGGTAAAAATAGCTGGTGTCTAATTAGAATAAGCCCTGGAGAAACTCAGATTCTTCAATTGCACAACAAGTCGTTCTCCTCACAACATGGCAGGCACATTTCAGTCAGTGACGGGGTGTCAACCTGGACAAGGGGAGGCTGCAATCAGAGACCTCAGGAGAAAATTCCTGAGAAAAGCCTTTCAAATCTCAGGAGACAGCAGCTTTTCCAGGCTGGATGCTTAGGTAGGACTTGGGTGACCATCATCAACAGCTTCTACATATACATTTGCTTTTCCTTTCCTAAGTTCCTGTGTGGGTGTGGGAGAAAGATCCCCTGCCTCATCCATTGCTGGGATTTCTGGGAATTGAGCAGACTGTGGCTGCAGCATTACGGTCTGGGGTTTGGGATGGTGATGGTGCCAGAAATAGTATTTTGCAAGCAGCAGCATGCAGTGATCCAGTGAGCAGTTGGATTCCACTTGGCTATCGTTATCCCATGAAACATTCCTGTGTCTGCAGTGGGGCATGGGGGCTGAGGGCCTTTAGGCTGCCCACCACCCCAGCTCTATCCCAGCTCCATCCCAGCTCCATCCTGCAGAGGGAGATGAGTCAGGCCCTCGGCTCTGCTGCTCTGGTAGCCAGACCTTCCCACAATTCCCAAAGAGCAATCAGGGACTGTGCTCTGGGGAGCCCTGGTGCAGGTGATGAAGTCTAAGAGGTCTGGCTCTGCTGGGCAGCCCCTGATCCACAGGTGGCTCCTGAAGTCCTGCTAAATCCCACATCCATGTCCTTAGAGGCTCTGGGAACATTCTGTTGGAGAAGATGGAGAGGCTGGGGAGCAGCTTAGCTTTCCCTCTCAAAGCCTGCCAAGTCGGGATTACCATGGCTTTGCCCAGACACACTGAGCAAGTGCTCTCCAGGCCTTGGTGTTCACTTTTTTGTTCAAGACTGAAAGCATACAAACAAAAATGTGAGGCAGATGCTACCAAGTTAGCAGGAAGTTATTTGGACATCTCCTCCCTGTGCTTCTCAGGGCACTGGGAAGTGTCCTCAGCTGGGCAGGACCCCCAGTCCTCCAGAGTGACACCCTGGGGCTCAGAGCTGTGCTCAGATTATGCTCTGTGTGGGACACGTATTGCCTCCCTCCCCCGAATGGATGGAAATATTTCTGTTGTCCAAAATTAGTTTGCAAATGTGTTGGATTTTCTTTTAGTAGGAATTCTTGAAAATCTGGTCCTCATTGTGAAGTGGAATGGCAACTTTTTCCAAACCTCGTTCTTTGGAATTTCTCACCCAAAGAGAAGAGCAGATTTCAAGCATTTTGTCCCAGGGCAGCTCTTAGGATCACCCTGAGAGGCTGAGGCAGGGGCTTGCTGGATGCTCTGGAGCTGACTGGATTTTTATTCTAGCACTGTTTTGAGTATTACAGTAAAAAAAAAAAAAAGAAAAATCACTGTGCTGGTGTGAAGATGCTTCTCATCTCCTCCAGTGAGACTGGGCTGCTTGGGTGTGTTCATGGAGCCCTGCACAAGTCCCTCACGACATCCTCTCTTTGCAAAGGGCTGTAGAGCTTTGGGTCACGTACCCCAAACCCACACTCATACAATGAGAGTACTTTACAGCAAGGCAGAGTGCCACTAATCTTATTTTAAGAATGACATATCTTATTTTCCATGTCTTTTTGTACCATCTGGACCTCTGGGGAAATATCTGGAGCAGCCTGGCAAATTCCCAATTGCACATCTGAAAAGAGTTATTTTCAAAAGGCCACAAAACCAACTGTTTGTGAGGGCTGATTTCAGAGTCTGACCTCACTTTGAGCAGTGGCTCCTCAGCAGTTTGGTTACCAGGGTCAGGCTTTTTTTTTTAAATTATGACAAAACTCAAGCTCAAGACAGAAAACACAACTGCCTTTCAATATTAAGATGGACTCTTTAGCCCTGGACAACAAGGCAGATAATTTTATTTGAAGCCTTGATTACAGAATCTCTTTGTTTGAAATCCTTCCAGAGAAGCATTATCTCATTGCACTAAACAACCAGCCTCAGTGGGCACCAAGGGAGCATCTATGCCCAGGCCTATTTTGGGACTCTGATCCCAATGGCTCTTTTGCTCAAAAGTAGGTCAGATTTTAGTCCTTTCCCAGCAGGAAAATTAAGAGCAAGTTCAGATACAAGATTTCCAGGAAACCAGAAGAAATTGCTGCTTCTATTTCTAGAAGCCCTGCCAGGGACAGGCTCCTTTGTACTCAGGCTAACTCCTCTCCTAACTTTACCATATGATTGATGACTCAAATTATGAGGTTTCATTTCCCTTTTCTACCTGAGATTTCCTGTTTGGGCTCTTCCCAGATGCAATGAGAAAGGTTACCACAAAAATATTTATGGGCCTAGAACTAGAGCTGCTAAATTTGTAATTGCCCAGCCCCAGGGCGGAACATGCTTTTAGCTGAATCAGTAGCTGTAAGAATTCAGCACATACCGTGAAAAACTGGCCTCACTTGCAACACCACTCACCTACCAAGGCTCCTTGGGGGTGATGATGTGCAACAAAATTATATTAGACTTGGTGATGGCTGACTCTGAGTCAGCAGCACTGGATGCTGTGGTCTCTCCATCTTCCCTGGCCCCTGACATGTCCTGAGTGCTGTGCTGGCACTCTCTTGTCTTTCAAATGCTTCTCCTGGAAGAGTTTAAGTGTTTGGTTTTGATGCCTCTGGGGATCGCTGTTTTTTACTTGGAAATGTCCATTTGGAATCAGAAGCAGCAGCTCCTGTGCATGGCACAGTGTGTATTAGCCAGTGGTTTATTGAAGATCAGTGCTTAAAATGCTGAAGGTGAATCTCAGCTCAGCATCGAGGCTGAGAGCTTATACTAGAGATGTGTCCCATTCAGGAGCTCTGTCCCAGTAGCCTGGGATCCCTCCCAGATGTCCCAGCCATGCTCCTGTTGGAATGCCAGCAGGACTGAGGCCATGAGTCCAAAGGATGTGTGCACACCTGGGACTTGGAGCACTACCCTTGAATCCACCGTGCAATTTATCAAAATCACCTTTGCTAATCAATTCCACTTGCAGCTAGATACAAACTTAACTCAGGAAAGGCACAACAACATTTGTTCTCTCCATGGCAACCACAGAGAGAGGATGATGGTGGGGATAGGCCCATTTCCAAAAAGGAGGGATGCATACTTTCCAGACTAACAAGGCTGGAGTGGCTCCTCTCTGCTGGGACAGGAGGCCGGATCCAGGACATGTGAGTACCAACAGGCACTGGCTCTCTGCCTGCAGCACCCCTGTCCTCATCTCTGGTGTCTGAGCTGTCAAATCCTTCCACATTCCTGACCTAATCCACCCTCAGCAGTACTTGCTGCTCCTGCCAGGGGCATTTCTGCCCCTCGTCTCAGGAGCACACTGTGGCAGAGCAGGATGCAGCCCTGTGGCTGGGTGCCTGTCCCACTGCTGTGACTGGCACAGGGAACCCTGTGCTGGCAGCCCCAGGCTCCTCTGCCCCTGTCACTGCTGCAGCAGGGCAGTGTTTATGGTCTGCAGCCAGGGTCAGGTGTGAACACTGCTGGCATGTACGAATAGCCACTGCTGAAAGAGCAAACGCTCAGTGAGCAGAAAGGGTCCCTCACTGCCAGGAAACCACATCTGAGCTCATTTACCACTGCCCTGCTGCTAATGATTGTCGGTGGGCAGCTTTGGTGGTCAGCTTATCAGCACATTGCTGATTAAACAGCTCCAGCTGAGACAGCCTGAGCCTACCACAGAATCAATTAGGTTGGAAAAGACCTCTGAGATCACTGAGTCCAACCTATGAGCAAACACCACCTTGTCACTCAGCCCTGAACACCGAGTGCCACATCCAGTCTTTCTTTAAACACCTTTAGGGATGGTGACTCCATCACCCACCTGAGCAGTTCATTGCAATCTAATCATATTTTCTGTGGAAAAAGTTCTTTCTAATGACCAACCTAAACCTCCCCTAGTGCCGCAGGGCTGCATCCTCTTGTTCTGTTGCTGTTTGCCTGGGAGCAGAGCCCAACCCCTGCCTGGCTACCAGTGTAGTGTGTGCTCCTGTGAAAGAGCATGGGGCCCCTGGAGTGAAATCCTGGTAGCTCATACCACCAGCCTGCTGGGAAATTGTGCGAGCACCCAGCTTGCTCTGTTACAACACCTGAGTTGGAGAGATGGTGGCACTGTGGGAGGAATACACCTCCATCCACCATCACAGTGACCCTTCCCCATGGGCTGTGGTGTGCTCTTGGGAAAGCTGTCCCTTTGCATGAGGCAAGTTTTACTGGAGATGTTGTGGACATGAAGAAGTTTGCGGTTCCTCGCCGGGAGCTGAGTAGTGAGCATGGCTGCAGGGATTGCAGACACTACACAGGTGTTTTCCAGCAAAAGGCCATGTAGGAGGCTGAGAAAGGAAACCAGTCACAGATGGTGAAAAAACCACAGAACCAAAAGCCAGCCTTGAGAAAACATCCTGATCACCTGCCCTTGCAACCAGGAGTCACCACTGACCCATTCACAGCATCTCACATCTGTGAGCTTGCACAGACCCAGGGGATTTCTTCTCCTTAGCAAACCCATGGTGTGCCCAGCAGGGGCACCCTGCCACCCCAAACCACTCACAGCTCAGCTCCCAGATAAAAAGTATCTGGATGATCCTTGTCCTGATCTTTCCTACACGGAAACAAAGCATGATGGAGCTGAGAGGTTACGAGGAAAGATCTGTGGCTGCCAGTATGAAGGTGCCATTGTGGTGAGCAAAGTTTGTCCATTTTTCCTGATTTCCCTGCTATAAATGAACCTATGAGCTGAAGGACAGCTTTGTTCCTGTTCCTTCAATGTCTTCCTGTAGGTTTTTAGACAAGACATTGAGTCTCTTGATCCCAGGGAGGATAATCACTTCCATGGCTGTTGGCAAGGGTTGGAGCTGGCTGCCCTCCGTGCTCAGTAGCTTGAGGCTGAGCATTTGCTCCATTCCCTCGGTGAGAGGAAGAATTATTTACTAGGGAAAAGATCCTCATTAGAGCTGGAACATATCCCAGAGACTAGTGACCTCAAGAAAAAGCAAATTTGGTGGTGAAACCAAGAGCAGAGGTGAAAAGGCCAGTCTGGTGATGGGGTCTCTGCCCAAGCTGAGTCTGGTCAGCAGTGGCTGATGCTCTGCCAGGCTCAGGGAGCACCAGAGGCACTGGGTCCCCACGGCAGCATGCCAAGTGTTGGGGCTCATGCCCCTGCTCCAGCCCCCCTGCTCTGCAAACAGGAAGCTGGCAAGCAGCTGCTGAATAAGTCATTTTGGGGAGTTTGTACCAAACTGGCTTTCAACTCCTGAATGTGTAGGAAGGAAAAGCCGTGAATACGCCTTTGTGACCAAGTTTGGCACCAGCCGAACTCTGCAAAAGGGACAAGAATGTGGCCATTTAGAGGGGATTCAGCTGCCCTTTAAGAAATGAAATGATCCCTTTTCCCTTTCCTGCAAGGCTTTATTCGGAGGAGAATAGGACCAAGACAGTGAGCAGCTTCTTTCTCTTTTTGGCACTGAGGGCTGTGATCCAAACCGTGGATGTTGGAGCACAGGACAGACCCCACTCCAGGGAAGCTGCAGAGCCCAGGGATGACCTGCTGATCCCTCCTGCTGCAGCCTGGATGGGAAGAAACTGAACTGGGTCAGCAAAACTCCAGATCTGCCCTTTCCTGGCTGATCACGTGCGCCCTGAGGTGATTCCACTGGGACTCTAGCAAAATATCTGTCCACCTCCTCCACAGGGCTCAGAGGACTTTTGGAAGCAAGCAGTTTGGAAGGTTTTGCCCTTTTCTGAAACAATTCCCCACCCAGTTTTTGAGAAGTTTCTGTATATTACATGAAAAAATGGACTGTGTCCAAGCATTTGCGGGATTTGGTTTTTTTTTTGGAAAGGCTTAGATATTTCATACAGATCTTTCCTTTGTGAACAACTTGAAATCCAGGGGCTCTGTCGTAATTTGGAATGAAGACACACTCTGTTTTATCAAACCCTTCAGGATGCTGGCTGGCTGCCTTCTGCCTAGCTGAAGCTTTGACCATATTCACTGGTGCAATTGTCACATCCAGTGACAGAGGAGATGGGTCTCTGGGACAGCCAGTCTCCTTTAGCCAAGGCTCCAAGAGAAAAGCTGGGTCACACACATATCCAAATGTTTTCCAAAGGGTCACTTAGGAGTCTTCTGAATGACTGGCTTTGGGACCTCGTCAGTCATGGAGCAGCAGGAAGCTCCAGATGATTTCAAAATGCTTCATGTGCCAGGAAAAAGGAAAACCAAGCAAGACAGATATTAGTAGGTTGGCTAGTGTTGAACCATGTCACTCCACTGGGATCATTTGATCCACGTGTGGACTTTTTGCAAGAAATGTTTGTAATAAAATGTAATACATGCAGTAGGCTTGGGTGGGAGTCAAGATTAACAGTTGCTTTCTTCTGGGCTTTCATTCCTTTCTTGCCTTCCTCTTGTTCAGCATCTTATGACAATCATAAACAGAGTATTTGTTAAAAACTTTGCTGGCAGCTTCCTCTTTCTGCCATGTCAAGCAGAAGGTCTGGAAGGGCAGAGACAGCTCCACCAGTGCTTCCTCATCTAAGGTCAGCTACAGCTTCCTTCGTTCCTGCTCTGAAAGTTCTGCTGGAAAACAGGGAGCCTTTAGAGCTCAGCGTGTTTGACAGATGTTTGTAGGCTCACTGCTGATGGGGTTAAAGTACAAATAATCCTTCTGTTCATGTTTGCATAGCAGCAGTGTTTCAGTGCACACCATGGCATCCTGCTCAGATCCTCTGTACAGAGGAGAGGCAGAGGAACTGGAGAGCCCAGGGAAGGGCCACTGGGAGCACTGGGGAGGAGAGCTGAGGGGCAGCTTTGCTCTCCCAGCAGGATGAGGGGGAGAGGGTTGAAACCCAGGGGCCTGCAAGGGCAGGAGGCCACAGGAGAACCAGCTGCACATTGGGATGAGATCTGTCCCTGTGAGAGTGGCGCAGCCCTGGGACAGGACCCAGGACCCAGACAGGTGGTGGGAACTCTGTCCTTGAAGGCCATCGAAATCCAACAGCAAGGTGACACTCCAGACATGCCAGAGACTGAGCTCATAAAACCTTTGGAAGCTGGTAACCCCCTCCTCTTCCTTGGCTCCTGTTTCAACCTGAAAAATCAGGAATAGTGTGGAAGGAACAAACCAGCAAAGCAGTGACAGACTGGGAAGAGGAGCCATTTGCTGGCAGCACAGGGGGACTGACGAAGTCTAGATCAGAACCCACAAAATTAGATTGTTTGGAATAGTTTTTACACTAAGTATTATTGCTCCTTAAGTCTAACGAACTGCAGGGTGACATGATTAAATTAATTTTTGCTGGAGATAGGATCTCTGTTACTGACTCTCAGAGAGAGTTGATTTTACTTTGAAATTTCAGCTTCCTTATTTTGTTACTTTGGCCTATGCCAAAACTATTCTTACAGATTTGTGTAAAGATTTGCTGGATTTACATAAAGCCCTGTTATTTTAGCTGAGCAAGTTCTTTACAAGCTGATTGTCAGAACTGAATTATTTTTCTCCAATTATTGAGTTCATATTTTTACATCAAGATAGCATATCTCCGCCCTTATTTAAAAAATGTAGCTTATTGCTGACAGACAAACCAAAGTTCCTCAGCTCATTTATGAACTCCTTCAGTTCATTTATGAGTAACTGAACTGGAAATTTTTGTTTTGATTTTTATTTTTTTCAATTCAATTCCCTTTTAGTTAATACAGGAATTTAGGAGATGAAGAGCTTCACTGTGCCCAATGCCAAGTTTGAGTCCTTTCTGCACTGTTCTGTCTGAACTGGATCACTCCTTATTTCCAATTTTGAGTGTTCTCCTTCAAGGCTTGTCCCTTTCAGCAGCTTAGAAGCCACCTGGGCTAACCTGGAGGATGCCCTTACTGGCTGCAAGCTACCAAACCTTGCTGGTCCACCTGACAATCTCTCAGAGTGCTTTTGGGGATTCTTTGGCACCTGCAGGCTGATGTGCATGTTCTACCTCTCGCGCTCCTCTTCTTCATCAACAGGAGCAACTCTTGGTACTGGAATCAAGTGTGACACCAGCAGCAGATACCCAGCCCTGGGGAGGGGGCACACAAACAAAGACCCCAAATGGCACCATGACATCCAGGTCACATTCCTTGGGGCTCATTTTTTTCCTTCTGGCACCCCTCCTCTGTTAGTAGAACCTGGACATTTAAATGAAAGTCCCTGCTCAAAACCCAGGCATACAGATCAACAACTAAAAGGTAATTTGTGCAATTTGGATTCAGGCTCTTCCAGGCCTGCATTCCAAAAGTGAAGGTTTGATCACACCCTTGGCCTGCTCTCTGTATTTGACTGCTTTATAAGAGTCCTTGTGTGCCTCTTGGAAATAAATCTGCCCAGTTTTGAAATTCTGAAACAATATTATTTCATCTCTTGCCAAGAGTAGATTGGAAAATGATAAGAGTCTTTCAGGCTACATAAGAGATATTTTTGGAGTTTTACTTCTTCCATGACATTTTTATTCCTTCCATATGAAACACACATATATGTATGTTAAAAGCACCTTTTTGTGTTGAAGTAAACAAGGGAGAAGAAAGCTGTTTTGCTAAGTGACATTTCCTAAATATTTTGGAAATCATAGCTTGCTTTACACATGCTTTTTTTCTTTTTTTTCCCCTTTTTTTTTGGCCAATTCCCCCAATGAGTTGACCAAAATGAAAATTGCTGTTTTGATCTGAGTGTGTTTTCTGGGTGAAATACAATTGAAAATAAATATTTCTGTATGGGCTAGCCATGAAATCCTAGTTGCATCTCATTTCCACTCCTCCACCTCCTCCTGGCACTGCAAGCACACACATTCCCTGTGGCTAAAGCCAGGAATGATCAATTGCAATTAATCTGAGCAGAAAATAAGGACTTGAGTTTTGATGTGACTTCCTTGTGCTCTGCTGGGCAGCAGCTGCTATGGCTGGGAGTGGTCTGGGGTATCACCATCTTCCCAGAACAACATTTTGGCTCCTCTCCCTGCTTGTGTCCTGTTCCCCAGTCCCAGGTGGACTCCTTGATGATGTCTGTGAAGGGAATTATCTTTCCTGATTTGGGCTGAATAAGCTTCAGACAAAGATGGTGGGGCTTGGCTTTATTTTTGAACCTCTTCCATGGGCTTAAACACCCAATCCCTGCAGCCTGCTGCCAGCTCAGCCCATGGCACATCCAGCGCCTGAGCAGGTGCATGGAACTGCCGGGCCAAAGTCACCTCTGTGTCCCTCCTTGGCACGGGCATGATCCCACACAATGTCTGCACTGTCTGCTGCTGCCTGAGGGTGACAGATGCTTCAAAAGACCTTCCACCCAGTTTGAGGTTTTTGAACTTCATGTAAATGGAGTGAATTATAGGAAATTGAAGTTGCAACATAGCTGCTTGTTAATAGAAGTTGTTTGGGCTTTTTTGGGAAGTGAAAGGTTTGCACTCCAAAAAATGTCAATTTTTTTTTTGCAGGTCAGCAGCGACCATCCCCAACTTGGTATTCCCTCTGGGGATATCTGCACTCCAAGCATTTTGCACCAACAGTCCCATGGTGTGTGAGAAAGGGCACTGCTGAGGCTGGATGCTCAGAACAGCCCTTACTGCTTTCCCTGGGGCAGAAAGCTGGGCCAGCTGCACACCAGGAGCTGCAGGTTAGTGAGGAACAGGGAGAGATTTCTGTAGTAGCTCTGGTGAACAGATCCTGCTGTACCCTCCTCACTTCTCCTATCCACAGGATCCCACACACACATGTGCAGCTGGGGGTGAAAACCTGATCAGCTGCTGGTACCCAGGGACCTGGTTTGCTGCCCAGCAAGGGACTGCAGGTCCAGCATCCGCCCTGGAAAGGCATTCCCCAAAGGGAATCCCCGTCCTTTCCCTCCTGGCAGTTCCCTCTCTGGCTCCTGGCCAGGCCACCTGCCTTTCAAACTCTGTGGGACTTCGCTTAGGTTTCTGTGTTATTAATCCTCCCCAGAAGAAATCCCAGGCCTTTCTGGACCTCTTCCCTGTGCGCTAGGACAGCTGCCAGGGCTGTGCTGCTGCTTCATGTCAGCACAGGAGGCACTGAAAAGCCTGTGTATTTCCAGAGGGCAAGGGGAGCTCTGTTTTTACTGGTCAAGGCTGCAATCTGATACTCTCTGCTGTGCTTGCCAGGTATTGGGATGCATTATTGACCTAAACATGAACAAAGCAGGTCAGAATCTAATAATCCGTCTAGGGAACCCATGATCCTGATAAAAACAGACCTCTGTGCACCTGGTGTGTCCTAGCTGTCCTCACAAAACAGTCAGGTAAGGTACACAGGCTGTAACACCAGCATTTCACTGCTTGGATTATAATCCATATTCAGTGGAGCCACAATTTAACACTTGATGACACAGGATTAGTGCTAGTGATGAGTGCTGCATACGAGTGTGCATGCAGGAGGGGATGCAGCTGGAGATGAGGTGTTGAACAATTCTGTCCAGTAGCTGAGGGCCTTTCTGCACTGCTCCTGGCTGATGCAGACCTAGCAGTGCCTGGCTGGAAGCAGGCAGGTGTGTGGCTCACCCGGCCTTGAAGCAGTTTTAGCAAGCTGCAGCAGTGAAAGTGCTGCATTCACATGCTGATGGATATCTATTTCGTTGGGTCTTTAACCATGTCTTGTGGCAAGATCACAGTTTCTCATGGGTTTCAAGCAGGGAGGAAATTCCAGTTTCCAGCAGAGAAGAATAAAACAAATTCATGTAATCACATGTTCACCTTAAACATAATAAGCACCAGGAAAGAGCTCTCCTTCAGCTGGTCCTCAGAGGCCACATTTCAAATAGAAGTATTCCCTGAAGAGGGAGAAAACAAACAAGATTTTTGGGCTAGATGACCTGCTCCAGGCGAGGAATGGTGGGTGCTCAACACTGAACTGCTGCCATTCACCATCTTGAGCTTGAGCAGTCAGAACCTGGCCTTAAGTCACCTTATTCCATCTATTTTAGGCTAAGAGGACTCAGTGCACTGAAGGAGAGCCAGCCTGGCTGGTGATGGCAGCAAGGTAGGTGTATTCTTTACTTAGAGAGTAGATTTTATCCAGCTCTGCAGATTCATGCAGCTTGGGTAAAAGAATCCAGAGTTTGGGAGCTGGGCAGGGAAGCACTGAGGAATGAGAATTTGTGGGATGGGGTTAGCAGCGCTGTCTGCAAGAGTGTTCTACAGGAGCAAGAAGTCACGTTTCAGTGACAGAGCTTTGCTTTTCTTGCAAAATGCACATACTATTGGCAGGAGGCAAAGAACGAGCAGGGGTGGGTCAGATTCCTACTCCAGCTCCAGAGCGTTCCTCCCGGGAGATGCTGAAGGGCCCTGAGAGTACATTACTGGATGCTTCTTTTCCTTGTTTATGTGGTAGAAACATCTGAAAATAATTTGTGCCTGTTAAGCTTTGCGGACAGTCAGGGTTCTGCGTGTGATTTGGTCTCCACCTCAGCCAGGACTAGCTGGGGCTGCTCTGTGTTTGCTCATTAGCTAACGAGACATGATATGGTTAGCAGGGCTCTCTGGGGGCTGCCTTCGATGTGTGGCTGCCGTGGGCACGCGCAGGGCTGGGTGCGGTGCCGATGAGCTCAGCTCGTCTGGATCACGCAGGTCGGCGGGGAAGACGCAGTAAGATGGGAAAGCAACATCATCCCCCCAGTTATTACTAACATTGAAAGCATCTGGAGCTGTGGCTTGGGGACCTGCTCAAGAGGGATGTGCAGCCTGCAGGCCTCACTGGAGCTCCAGCAAAGCTCAGCGTGAGAAATACGTGCTGACTGATGCTCCTTGGAGGATGGATGGAGAAATCTCCTGCAGCAATCCCAGGACAAAGGCGAGAATGGCTGAGCAATCGAGGTGGGAGGATGCCCTCCAGAAAGGGAAAATGTTTAAACTGGGAGGAAAGAAACAGCTTAGAGGAGGGATGATACGCTAACCACATGGCTGGAAGAGGTGTGAAGACTTGATGGGAAACACAGCACTAACTGTAGGGGAATGGGGCGAGGAAAAGGTAAAGTACAGTGAAACAGCAAGAAAAAATGAGGGGACTGGGAGCATCGCAGCCCAGCGTGCGGAACGCTTAGTGGGAAAGGCTCCCGTGGGGGGCAGCGGGGCCAGCGCTTGGCAGCTCAGCGGTGCCCAGCCAAGGAAACTCCCGGCACGGGAATCACCGCAGCTCCCGCGGGCACGGCAGCGTTCCCAGCAGCCGCGGGGCCGACGCTAACGGGAGCCGGCGCTGCAGGCCGGCACCCAGCGCAGCGGCGGGGCTGAAGGGCGCTGCCCACCGCCCTTTAGGCAGCGGGGAAGGCGGGGGCTGCGGGGGCCGCGGGCGGGCCGGTGGCTTCCGCCCGGCGCGGCGCATTCCTACCCCGTGAGTCAGGGCGGCGCGGCGGGATGCGGCGTCCCGCGGCCCCGGGCGCTGGCAGCTCCCCGCCGGGACTCTCAGCGCCCAGCGCCGCTCGGCTCCCGGCTCCGATTTGCATGCCGAGGCTGTGAATGGCGTGCCCGCCCGGCCGGCCCCTGGCACGGGGGAGGAGTCTCCGCGCCCTCCGCGGGCCGAGCTCGGCGGCGCCGGTCCCTTAAGCCGCACTGGGGGGCGGCTCGACCCGAGCGGCCGCTGCGCTTCGCCCGCCTGCTCGGTGAGTGCGGGGCCGGGGGGACGAGGAGGGGCTGGCCGGGAGGGGCATCCCGCATCCCGTATCCCGCCGGGGCCACTCCTGCCCCGCGGAGGTACCGGGACCGCGCCGCTCCGCCGGGCAGGGAGCGGCCCTCGGCGGCCCGCGGGCTAAGAGCGTCGCCGGAGGCAGGTGCCGCCCCCGACCCCCGTGTCTGGATGTTGGGAGCTGGGCGATCTCCGTGCTTTCGGCTGTAGGTGGAGGTGCGCCTTCACGGCTTGTTTCAGCTGATCCGAGTCCACCCCATCTCCACGCTTTCCCACCCGTCCCTCCCCTGATGCTGGCAGCCGCACTTTGGCAGCCACTTTGGGGGATGATCTGGTGGAGAATATATGGCTTTTTACATGTAAAGGTTAGTTTTCCTGCCGGATCGAGTCTCTGAACTGAGTTCTCACACTGTGCGCTGCTGGCACGGAGCAAGGGGATCACGGCAGCCTGACGCGAGCAAGACCAAAGCTTTTTCGCGATTGCACCCTGAGTGCCAAGTCCTTTTGAGCTCCCCAGCGAGCAACCCCATCCCTGCAGTGCCAGAGTGCCCCACGTGTATATTTTGCCCTGTGATTTTCTCCAGTGTAACTCAGGAGAGGTGAGTGGCAGCACAGTTGAGTTTTGTCTGGTGCTCGTCCTAGTGCAAGACTCGGGTCTGTAGCTGCTGCTTCTCTTGCAGGTTGGCTTCGTGGCGGGGTGCACGGTGCTGGTCAGGGATGTCTCCAAGCCCGGTCTTGGAGCAAGCAGGAAGTTGTTTCCTTTCTTCCTGTTTTTGTCCCCATGCCTGGTAATTTCCTCTGGGAAGAAAAGTGCATTCTGCAGTAAAGGGAAAAAATAGTCACACGTAACGGGAAGGGACAAGGCAGCAAAGCTTCTGAACGAAGCATGGGACAAGGAGGGAGCACAGGGTGTTAACTGCAGTAACGCTGATAGGGCAGCAAGGACAAATAGCTGCCTGTGGGCTGTGACCACAGGGATAAAAACAGCTCATTAGGGACAAGCTGGGGAGCAGACCCTTGGAAGAATTGCATTTCCACTCCAGTGTATGGAAGGAGGTTGTTCTCCAGCTGTTCCATCTCAGTGGTGCAGGTTTGCAGGAGGAAGTGATGACTTGGGTTAGATTGGTTGCTATAGTTGGAAGAAAGAGGTGAAGTTTAGATACTTCCTTTAGGCTTTGATTGTTAAATGGACTTTATGAAAGTGCTTGTCTTCCTTTTTTTTTTTAACCCTCAGTTGCTCTAATTACAGCTGTCATCCCTCTCTCCTGCTGCATCCCTCATGTCCTTAAATCCTCATGGCTGCCACTGCTCAGCCCAGGTCTTCCCTGTCTGTGTGCAGGCTGTTGGGGAGCTGGTGCCATTTCTGAGCTGGGATGCTGCCAGCCTTCCAGGAGATGCTGTGCATTTGGAACAGGTCCCCAGCTTTGTCCTGGGCTCTGTGCTCATTGGTCCTGAGCCCCAGGAAGGCAGCAGCTTTGGCATGTGGACGTGTGTCCGTGCTGTTCCTGCTTCTATGCGTTCCCATGAAAGGAGGGTGATGCTGTGCAGCGTAAAAGCAACTCCCACAAAACTAGTTCTGCTCTGGGACTTCCCATGACAGGCTTTTTTTTTTTTTTTNTTTTTTTTTTTTTTTTTTTTTTTTTTAAGCAATCCACTTGCAAGAGATCTGCCTACAAACTGGCTTTTCAGGTTCTGGGGAAAGCCATGGGCTGGCCCTGGTCTCGGGAATGTCTTGCTCTGTGCTGGGTAGAGATGAGCTTTGAATGTAGAGAGTGCTGCTGGCCTGCAGAGCACAGCAGACACACTTCTCCAACAAGCTTGTCCTCTCAGTGTCTTGGTACTGAGACCGTGTGGCCCTGATGTGTCACCTCAGGGAGGAATTATGGCCCTCAGAGAGGGCCAGCACCTCGTCACTGGACTTGGCAGCCAGCTCGTTTCACTTTCGTGGCAGGGACTGCAGTGAAGTTGCAGCTGCGTGAGGTCGCCCGGCAGGAATAGGAATTCCTTTTGGGGTCATCAGTCCTGTTCCTCTGGAATCCAGCCCCGGAAAGTAGCCAGCAAGTCCCAACACGTTCCCTTGAAAGAGGCAGGGTCTGCTGAGTGTGGCATGATAGGACAGTTTATTCTGGGCACAGAGCCCTCATGCTCAGATATAATTAGTAAAGGTTTGATTCTCTTCAGTCTGTTGGATCTCTCTGCAGTGCAAATACAGCCTAGTTAGTGCTGAAGGCCTGAGATGGGCAACATGACGAGGATTACCAACTTCTTTTCCTCTTCCATTCAGTGTATCCAGCAAAAATTTGAGCAGAGAATGTGTTGTGTGAACCCCATGTTGCTGGGGATGTGCCTGCCAAGCAGGACTGCCTGTGAGCTGAAGATCCTGACATTTCTTTATCTGTCACTCTACAGCTTTTATTCAGCAGACCAGAATCTTTTGATAAGATTCTTCACTTTGGTTGCTGCTTTTCTTCCATATCTATCTCTGGAGGCTTTGGCACCCTGTGGGGACCATGCACCTTTCTCAGAGGTTCCAGCATTAATTGTGACCTGGCATGACACTTCTGTTAATTGTTGTTCCTGCAGCCACCAGCCTGTCGCCTGTATACGACCCATTTCAGTAGAAATACTTAAAACTCAAGAATGGATTCCTTCCTTTTCCCTGAGCTCAGATGTGGATTAGTTTCCTTTCTTTTCAGCTGAAGAGGTGCTGGACTCCAAGTTTAACATTTATCATCATCTAGTTGGAAGGAAAGGGACATGAACTGTGCAGATCTCATACTGTTGCTGTGAGGTTGCCTCCCAGCTGCTGGGTATGTACACAATGGAGTTTTAAGGAACCCACTGAATGTATGCATTGCCTGCCTGCTCAGGGAGCTGTGTTGCATCCTCTCTGCTGTGTGACAATATCTCAGTGTGTGCTGTGGGTGCTGCAGCTTGAATTTCAAAGGATTTGTGTCTGGGTTGTGGGTAAAATATCCCAGTGCTGCTGAAAGGTAGGATGAAGACTGTTTCTTTCTTCAGAGCAGGGGAAGCCCTGGTGTCCAGGGTGGTGCAGGTAGTTCTCTCCCTGGTGATAGGCTTTTTTTTTTTAGCTTTGTGGTTGGTTGTTTTGTTTAGTTTTCTTTTTGTTTGTTTATTTTTTGCCTTGTTCAGAATTAGTGGACCTGAATGGGCATCAGGTTGCTTATTCTACTAGTGCTCAATAACTCCCCTCTGAGAGAATAATATGTAAAAGGGACAGTCTTAGCCCTGCAGCTCTTAGTCCCAAGAGATTAGGACAGGCAAGATTTAACCTTGGAAGGAAATGGATCCGTTTGGCAGCATTTCCCATGGTCATGCTGGCAGCTCTGTTTCCATGTCCTCGAAGAACCCCAGCTAATTTGGTGTGTGATGTGTGCTCAGACCATCCAGGCCTGCTTGCACACAGTCCTGGAGACCTTCCCTGCAGTGCACCCTGAGGTGAGCAGGGCTTGCCTGCCAGCCTCTCTGTTTTCACAGGCAGAATGTCTGTGCCACTGGGAAGTGAGGTTTCCACAGGGAGAAGTGGAAATTGCGTGTGTGCTGAGATTGCTTATTGTCATATCCTTGTTAGCTGAACTTCAGGGATTTCCGATTGTTTGCTCCTTTTTTTGGTCCAACTCATTTTGCTGCTGTCCAGGACCAGTTGAAGCTTCAGATCACACCTCTCTTCCTTGTTTCAGTCCATGCTGCTGTAGGAATGAGGAGGTGTTTTTTTTTAATGTGCGTAGGGATGATGCGACAGAGCAAATTAGCAGCTGAGTTTTTGACCAAATCATCCAAACTACAGTCAAATCCTTTTGAGTAACAGTGTCTGTTTCCCACTGGATGAAGACAGAGAGCTTATTCTTCACATTTATCTTAGCTGTCAAGTCTCCTAAAGCTCTAAGAGTGCACGTTTCATTGCTTGTGTGCTCTGCTTGCTGCACAGACAGCAAATGTCAAATTGACATAGGGCTTGTTTTTGCTGTAATTTCCTTTGGATGCACTCTTCAACTATCTGGGTAAACAATTTATTTCAAATATAATTACAGCTCCTTTTTGCCTACCAAAGAAATGTTGGAACTGTGGTGATACAGACCTGAGCAGCGGATACGTTCTTAAATTCTGGGGCCATTAGCAACAAACAGACCTTGTCTTAGTAATCAGAGCATCTCTAAACACAGTGTTCATTAAAGGAAATGTAATTTTTTCTCAGAGAAGTCTGAAGTATCATTGCACAATGCTTCCCTGGCACGGCAGAGCCTTCCCAAGGGGAGAAGAGATAGCAAGCCATGCCTGATCTTGCCTTTTCTGGAAAGCTTACCTTTGCCACCTCCTCCCCTTCCTGTTTCCACTCTGCTTAGAGCCAGCCCCTTGCTCTGCTGGTCAGCAGCAATCCCTCCTTTGAAGGTTTTCTTTCCTTTAAAAAGAAACAATCCCTATGAGGTCATCCTGAAACTGCACAGGATGCTGCGTTTACAATCGTTCAGGTCTGGCACTAGGCTTTGGCTCAGTGAAAGAACTGCTTGGATTTTAAAATTCAGAGGGCTCAGGTGGCTGGGTTGACATGCAGCTTCTGTATTTTGGGAGTTACTGCCCTGTAGCAATCAGAATACGGGAGGTTTGTTACTCTGTTGCTTAAATTCAAAGCCTTAAAGTGAACTGTAAAATACTCTTGAGTTCTGCCAAAAAGTGCGTGCACCTTCCTTCTCCCTAGCTGTTCTGGGACTGTTATTTCAGGAAGAACAGTGAGCAAGAATATGCCATTCACTCAGACTGAAGAAGTGTGGTTCACTAAGAACTGTAATATTGTTTTTGCTAAACCAGGCTAGAATTATGATTACTTCTGTTTGCATTATGCATGAGCTGTTGCACTGGGCACACAGTGAATGTGCAGAGGTGTGTACACACCTGCAGAGCAAGACAAGCTCTTCCTGCAGCTGTTTCCAGTTTGACACAGCAGGAGATGGTGTGTGCCTGGCTAGCAAGCACAAGCCAGGGGAGAAATGAGAGCCCCAGAGTGGCTCTCCTGTGTCCTTGGCTGCATCAGCTAATGGTGAGGAACAGCAGCTCCAGCCAAACCAGCTCTGCTCTGAATTCCTGGCTGTTTAATTGGTCCTTTGAAGGATCTCCCCCAGGCCTTGGCTGCTATTGGCATTTTTTATTCTCTCACTTGTACCCAGGTGAGCAGAACTCTGGTGGTGCTGGAGAAAGCAGGTGTGTGATGGGGAGTGAGGATGCTCTGAGTTTCAAAGGAACACACCAAGAAAGCTGCTTTGAATGGCTCTGTGGCTTCCATCGTTCCTGAATATAAAGTCTGTCTTCTGGTGGCTCCAGTGTTTGTTATTGTTATTTCCTCTAAGATTTTTTTAGGTTGCTATTCAGCGTGGTTTTTATGTAACTTTCCATAGGAAATGTTGTCATTTGTGGCAGTTTTGATCTCTTTTGCCATTTAGAAGTTTTTATTTAGCACAACAAACAGTGATTCTTAGCTGCTTTTAGTAACCAGAGTCTTTGCTGTAGAGGATGAGTAGCTTTTGGTCTAACATAATTTTTGGTTTGGCCTATTGTGATCTTTTTAGGGGAGATTGCTTTTCCATCAATTGTTTATTGATATTGTATTTTCTAAATGAACAATGTTGTAATCACTAAGACATTACCAAAAAAATTGCTGTTGAGCTGGGTGCTCAGGCAGCAGCTGTTCCAAAATCAACCAGAGCCAGTGTTTACTTCTGTCCTGAGTGTCATCCCAGCACTGTGTTCCCAGTTTTCCTTGTGTCCTGAACCATTACAGTACTTGTGATGACTATGAGAGCTGGTAGAAAAATCTTCAAAATGCAAAATTTCAATTAAAATAATACATTTGCTGGGTTTGTTTGTTGTTTCCTGATGTGGGGTCATGACTGCACTGACAAAAGCCTTTTTGTGACTCTCACCTTGTTGTAAAATTGAGGCAGTGACTGTGCCCATGATACTTGTGGGTCAGGTAGAACTTAACTGGGCATCTGTTTCACTAGTATTGGGAATAAATCTGGAACAGGGTCTGCTGATGAGTTAAATGTGCACTGAAGTAGTGTTTGTGATCACTCTTTCCTGAAGAAGGTGCAGACCCATGCAGAGCACTGATAAAACTGTGCTTTGAGGCTGCTGGGGACCCAAAGGGCTCTGCTGGCTCAGCCCAGGCACCACTGAGCCAACAGGCTGCTGAGGTTCCCTTCAGCTGGGGTGCAGGAATAAGGTTTGCATAGATGATCTTTCCTCTGGTAGCTGGTAATGGATCTCTGGGTGGAAACAGCTCCTTTGGAGGACCAGGCAGTGCTCTGCTGGCTTCCCTGAGGAATGGGAAGGCTTCTCAGAGCTTGGTGTGCCATCACTGGAACTGTTGGCAGGTATCTCATCATGCTGTGCCCCCATGGAGCCTATAAGTGACAGGCTGTGACCAGACTTTAAGGGTGTGGCTGCTGGAAATGTGGCTATTGGATGTGGTGGCAAAGCTGCAAGGTGAAGAAGGAGAAACATCAACAGTGGAAGAGGCCAAAGTGCTCCGAGGGTTTTCCACTGCTCTCCCATCGTTGCTGGTTGGTTTATGTGCAGGCTGTTGCCCTTGCTGGTATCTCAGTAGGTTGTAGATCCTGTGGGCTGGATTTGCTCTGGAAGGTGGAGTTGGAGATGGGCCCTGGTGTGCTGGCTGGTGCTGCAGACCTGCTGCTCATCTGAGCCCCTCTGCCCAGCCTGCTCTGCTTAGTTCCCTTCTGCTCCTTCCCTGTGGGTGCTCCAGGCCGTGGGTGAGCAGGGGAAGCTCTTCCCTTGGGAGCCCCACTGTGGAAGCTGCCTGAGTGTGAGGCTTGGCTATCAGCTCTGGAGAAACCTGTGGATGGTTTGGATATTTTCCCTTTAATGACCCCACCAAAAAATTCAGTCTGCCTCTGGTGATACAGTAGTGTTTTATTCCTGTTGCACTCAACACCTGCACTGAGGGTGCTTCTCAGATTATTTAGGGTTGCTGAACCCACCACTTCCCTGGGATAATTGTTGGCTTCCCACAGTGCTACAAATCTGAGTTTTTGGCCATGTTTTCTACAATCACTTCAAACTTTACTGCCTTGAGAAGCAGTCCAGCCACCTGGCTCCGGCTGCTCTGTTTGTTCCTGCTTCTTCCCCTTTCCTTGTGCTGGCACAAGTGTTTGTGGAGCCATGTGGGAAGGAGCTGGGGCTGGAACGAGCCATTTTCTCTGCTGAGCTCATGTGGGTTGGTTCCCAGTGTGGATCACCCAACAGCTGTGGGGATGCTGGTGCCAGCAGGAGGAGGAGGGCAGCACACGGGGCTGGGTCACTGCTTCTTCTGTTGGCTTGCATCTCTTTCAAGTGTATGAGACATTTTTTTAGCTTGAATTTTGAACATTGATTTCTGAGTTCTTGTTACTATTTTGCCTTTTACTGCAACAAAAGGACTTTGAAGATCAGCTTGTTGTTTGAGAGTATTTGCATGTTGCAGTTGGGGGTCATCTTTTAACCTGTATTTGAAGGAGTTCAGCTACAGATCTGGAGACTGTAACAGAAAGCAGAAGAGATTTTTGAGCTTCCTGTTTTTCCTCTCTCTTCTATATGAGAGCACCATGCCTTCGGGTCCCAAGTGAAGGTGCTTTGAAATCTTTCAATGCCGGTGTTCAAGTAGGAACTCATTTTTTTGTTTGATTTCCATCATGACCTTAATGTTTTTCTGAAAATCAAGAAAATCAGTTGCTCAGAGGGATATCAGGTCTCTTTTCATGATCATGGGATTGGCTCACGTACATTCAGACTTCACTGGCAGATGTTTTCATTACCTGTACTTAAACCCCTCTGACTCTGTAAGCTGAACCTTTTCCAAGTTCAGTGGGTCCCAAAGCTGAACCTTTGCACTCCTGCTGTGCCTCTTTGAATAGCATCCCTTTACAAGGCTTTGCATGAAATACCAACCCAATGTAGCTTCCCATTGTCTAGGAGTGTGCTTGGCCTCTTCCAAACCAGGCAGTTTTGGTTGGTGTTTCTCAGCTAATTCAATTAAGTGGTTCATGGTGAGATCCTGGTGGGGATGGAGTAGGACAATTTCACACAGGCAGGGGACAGCAGCTCAGCCTGTATTTGATGTCTCACCTGAGCTGCCATCATGCTGAGCCATCACTGAATAGGCTGGTCCTACCCTTCCCCTCTAGGTTGCTCAGGGCTTATCTGAAGTTGTCTGAGTCTCTTCAGGATGCCAGATCAACAGGAAATAATTTACCAGGGTTAGTTTATGCTGGTAACACACCTTGTAGTGGCTCAGTGGAGTAAGGCAAGCCTGCTCCCTGGGCAGCAGCTGCTGGCAGATGGGTTTGCTTGCAAGCAGAAGCCAGAGCCCTGAGGAACTGTTCTATGTGTGATTTGGTGCAGGCTCTTGGAAGCAGCATCAGCCTCTACCAGCACTGAGGCAGAGCTTGTGCACAGCAGAGAGCAGTGAGAGGGACAGTGGGGTGTGTGTGGGAATGGCAGTGCTGCCAGCTCCCTGCAGGGCAGGGCTCAAAGGGCAGTGTGTCTGCACAGCTCTCTGCCAGCCCTCTGCTCAGAGCTGCTTGGACTGCTCACACCCAGCCTCTGCTATGGCAGCCTGCAGGTCTGCAAAGCCCTGCAGCGTTTCCCAGCTCAGCAGCCAGCCTTGGGAGAGCAGGAGAGGGCCCTGGGCAGTGCTGATGGCCTTGTTTCATTTCCCAGGATGGGCAGTGGTGATGGTGGTCTCAGCCAAAGCTTGGGTGTTGCTGTGCCCTTGACAGTTTTCTCCTGTTAAGAGAGTGCAGGGCCACAGGCCTGTCCCACCTTCCCCATCCCTGCCTGCCCTCAGCCTCTCCATCTGGCCTGTTTCAAAGGGCTGGCTCACGCCTGGTGTTTGGGATATTGTTTGTAACTCCTTGGGTCTGATCCATTCTAGATGGTTTTATTGGCAGCCACGAGGCTGAAACCCCACTGCTCCTCTTCTCCTTGGACTTCCTGCCTTTTCCCTGCTATGCCAGCAGCAATCCTCCTGGAGAGAGAGGCAGAGCCAGGAGCTGGCTCCTCTGACTTTTCCTCTGCAGAACACATTGAGGATCCCAGTTTCTTTGCTGTGTCCGCCTGGATTCCTGTGCTTCAGCCAGAGCAGCTGTGTGCACAGACCCCTTCAGGTACATGGTACATTTGTGCAGCAAGCACTGTAAATACAATTGTTGCAGTGATGGGGTTTGAAAAATGGAGGAAAACAGCTGGAGACTGACCACTGGAACGTGGTGATTGGATTGCAGTGGAATAACCCCGGTGTCTGTTACCTCCTGGGGGTGTCTGTAGGAGCATGCACACACTGTGCTGGAGAGCAGCAGTGGTGTTGGAAAAAGCAGATGCTGTTTGTTTGTGTGGTAGTGTTGAATGAAGCTGGGGTTTTGGTTTGGTTTGGTTTTTGTTTGGAAAGTTTTTTGGGGGAAAAAAGCCAGCTTTATTTTAAGTGGGAATGCTGGTAAAATGGAGATTTTGAAAGAAAAGAAATCAACATGGGAAAAGCTTCAGTTGTCTGTTTAAATGGAAGGATGGTCTTTCTTTGAAATGACTGTGTGAGCTTCTAAATGTATTTAGGATGCCTGTCAGTTTTAGGAACATGCTCAGGCTTCTGGACAAAGCTTTTCCTTCGCTCTTTGGGTCAGTAGATTTCACTAAGCAGCTTTCCTTGATCATGTGCCAACTTTGTGCCTCCCTTTCTTAGCCTGACGCTCTGCACAGTGGATTTGCCTTTCATTCTGGTTCTGTGACCTTGCTTTGGCACAGACCTTTTGAAGATGAATTTCCCAAACTATCTACTATTGATACGTTTCTTCTTTTGTTTGTTTAATTGAAATGGACATTATTAATAATTTTTATGCTGCTATCAGCTGATCAGTTAGAAGAAGCTGGATTTGCAAATACCTCTCATTCAGCCTTGTGTTTGCATATTCCTGAGTTTTGTAGTGCTGGTGGAACAGAGTCCAAACTAAGCAAGCACAGGCAAGAGGTCTGAAACAGCCGCTGTATGAGAACTGAGCTTCTGGATGTGGCTGTGGGAAAAGGGGATGGTAGGAAGAGCGTGGAAGAGATCTGTAGAGTCAGGACTTGCATGGAGAAAGAGGATAGGGAAAAGCTGATCACTCTTCTAGTCCAAGAACTACAGAACAACAGGTGAATGGCAGGTTTGCAGATGAGCTGGAGCAGACTTGTGAGTAACACAGCACGTGTTTCAGCTCTGGAGCTTTGTCATGTGCAGTTATGACTACTAGAAGTTTGCTTGGATTAAAAAAATGAGCTGGATAAATTTGGAATAATAACCATTGGATGGATATGGAGATGGATACAGAGCTGTTATATGCAAGGACATTTGTGGCACAAAAAGCCTGTGAGTTATTCATAGCACGTGCCATGGCTTTGTCCTGGGAGATAGGACTGTTGAGTGATCCTGTACTCCTACCCCGTGCCAGGCATCCTCAGTTGGAAATGAGATCCTGGCTTTAGAAGGACACTGAGCCTGACCCTGCATGGCTGTGCTCTGTGTGTTCCCATCCTACTTCTCTTGGTGGCCTCTTGACAATACTGAGAAATTGGGATTGATGGTATGGGACCATTCTAACAAAATATGTATCAATGCAGTTAACTTTGGAACAAATCCCACTGGCCTGATGGAGTACATGGACAAACATTGACCCTTAAAAGTAACCAAGGGGTCAGTGTGAAGTGCTTTCACTGCAGTGCTGGGACAGAAATTAGCAGCACCTGGAGTGAGGGCCAGGTGTAATAAGGGGTGTTACCTGCCATGTAAAGGCTGTTAGACCATGTTGCTGTGCACACAGCTATGCACTGATGCTCATCCAGTCTATATATCTGTATGTATATATATATATACACGTCTATATATCTGTATATTCAGCTGAATCCACATTCAGGCTCCCCGTTAACTCCCTGCAGACTTGTGTCTCATGACCATACCCCAGGCCTTTTTGTGCCTGGGCAGAGGCAGTTGCCTGACCTGTGCTGTGGCTGATTATTCATACAGCATTCACAGTGCTTGCCCTGGCAGGGCCGGAACCAGTCTTAGGTGTTTGTAAGGTTTATTTTTGGCCACTCCAAATGCACACAGGGAGTTGGGAATGCTGAACAGCTCTGCCTTCACTGCACTCTTTTACTGGGAAGTGAACCTGTTAGTGAGTAAAGAAGGTTGAACTGGTAGAGGGATTTGCTCCTATGTACTCTGTTTGCAGCCATCCTGGAAACTTGCCCGGGATTTAAATACTGAATGCATTTAGACAATTATTATATATGCATTTTTATGCTTTGCTATTTAAAGAACTCTTTAACTGCTGAGGCGGGGAGAAAGCAGAGCAATCCATTGCTCTGTCAAAATGTGAATTTCATCTTGAGATCTTCACCTTGCCAAAAGTACAAAGTTGAGTCAAGTTTGGGGGTAATTGTAAGGCCACAAGCTTGACTTCTGTGTGTGCATGCCCTGTCCTCTTTGGCAGGTATGTACACCCTGGAGATCCCATGTTCTAGTCTGCAAGGGTGGCAGGGAAGCCAGTGAAGACACGTGGACATCACTGTCTGTGGTCTGTGGCAATTTAGGAGGGGAAACTCAAAACAGATTTAATCGGAAGTCTTTCACAGGGTTTCACATTATTGCAGCAACTTTTAGGCAATACAGGGGTGATTCATCCTCTGCCTTCCTGGCTTGGCCTCACTGATTGATAAAGCTGCAAATTCTACAGGTTTGTATTCTTTACACCCAGAGCTCCTGCTCACAAAGGCAGCTCTGTAGGTAGACAGGAAGGATGAGTGATGCTGGCTCAGTGGTGAGATGCTGGAAAAGGCAGAGTTGCTACTTCAGAGGCTCTGAATTTGCCCTTGAAGGCACAGGAAGGAGGCTTTTGAGTTCTGTGAAATAGATTGTGTTTGATCATGCCAGAGTAGTGGCTCTGTCTCTCTTGGCTGGTCTCTGACTAGGGCACCCCAAGGAGATGTTGTGTTTGTGATCCTCAGGGGTAAATGTTGAAGCTCTTTGCTGGCGTATTTCTGACCTCACCATGAAGACAAATTTGCAAGACCTTTCAGTAAATTGTGTCTCATAGCAGATTTACTCATACCAAGCACAGGCAGGAGTTCCCCTAATACTCTCACTGTTCTTATCTTGTGGGAAGCCACCCCTGCATTTAGCCAGCCCTGCAGCTTGGTGGGAGGGAAGGAAGGATTTGTGTCCCTCTCATGCACAGCACTGCATCTGTGCATCAGGACTGTGGTGCATGTATGAAGGGCATGTCTGTACAGGCTGGGTCATGAATTCCCAGACTTTTGGGGGCCTGTGGTATTTGCTGAAACCCAACCTTCATCCACCTACAGCTGAGTCCTCCTTTTCTGTCGTTCCGGCTCAGCTGAGCACAGCGCTCCTGGCAGCCGGCCCAGCTCGGGCAACTGAACCAGCAGCTGGCCTTCAGCTCCTTTTAGATGAGATTCTCTGCTAACCCATTGCAGATCATCCCCCACTCCCTGTTGCTGACCTATTTCCCACCCCCCTGCCTCGTACCCTTTGCAGTGGTGTGTGCAGTTCCCTTTGCAGAGCAGCTGTAGGGAGCTGTGGGAATCTGGTGGAAATGCCCTGCAAGGCAGTGCACGTTTGAGAACCAGTGCCTAATTTAGGTTGGGAGGTACCCGTGCAGGTTGACTGGCTCAGCCACTGCAAGGCTGGGATAATTCAGGCAGCTCAGGGCCTTGTTTTGTTACGTGCCAAATGTCTCTGAGGGTGGAGATCCATCTGCCTCTGGTCCTGGCCTAGGACTTGGCCTCTCTCAAGGAAGAATTCTGACATGTTAAACTCACTCTGCATTTAAAATAAATGGGCTGTGTTAACACTGTAAGAGCACTAAGTTTTAATTCCAATAGAGTTTTTCTCCTCCTCCCTGTCAAAGCATGTGTGCCTGCTGATTTAAGTGATTGCTTATTCCATCTGTCCGCTGTGGTGAAGAGGCTGGGACACTTGATTATTTTTGTCCTCTATGGCTAAGGGCAATAGGCCAGGCTAGGGCCATGCAAGGAGAGAGCCAGGAGGGAATAGAATCTGTTGTCCCATTCAGCACACATGCTTCCCACTGTTCACTTAAAGTTGTGTGTGTGATAGGAGAGGAAGAAATACAAACTTGTAGCATAAATTAGGTTGGAAGGTACATGAGCTGATCTGCCTCCAGTAAAATCTGTTTTCTGAATTGTTTCTTTGAGCATGCACAGTAAAGTGGGTGCTCTGCCAGCCTGAAAGACTCCTGTGGTCCCAAACAAGAGGGCAAAACTGCAGCAGAGTGGGCAAGATGACAGCGAGTCACTCTGCTCACTGCGGCATTTTGGTTACGCAGTGGTTTTTATTTAAATACCATATCATTATTATTTATGTATGAAAACCACTCTTAGTTCAGGATTAGTGCCAGTTCTCTAATGTTCATGCTATACTGGTATTGCTCTGTGCACTGTGTTGTGTTTCTAGAAAATCACTGCATTTAAAAGAGATTAGAAACAGCGATGAGAAATGGCCACTTGTTAATTGCTAAGTGATAGGTGCGTTGGAAAGTGTGGTGCTTGGCTTTGGGTGGGCAAGAAAGGGTGTCTGTGAGTAACAAGCCAGTTTTAGAGGGAGGTCAGTGGTTTTTGATACTGCAGTTACTTAGCTGGTTGGTCTGGATCCAGATCTCATTAAGATTTAATTCATGGCTTGTTCTTAAGGCATCTGGATCTCCCAGTAGTCTCAGCAAAAATCTTAATGGGAGGCGACCCAAAGTTGTGAGTGCAGTGTCTGTATTTGGCTTGAGGTTCTGTGTCCTCTGAGTGTCAGGTGCTGGGTGAGCAGTGTGGGCACAAGCTGTGACCCCTGAGCCCTCCTGAGGCACTTGGGGAATTCATCCCACATGGGGCTTGGGGCCCATCAGTCACAGCTGGGAGGAGAAGTCTCTGCTCACCCTGCCAGCATGGGCTGTGAGGGATGAGCCAGGTTCCCTCTTGACTCTGGTGTCTCCCCTCTCCTAGGCCTGAGGACAAGTGTGGGACGATGTCGGAGGCGCGACACGACAGCACGAGCAGTTTACAGCGCAAGAAGCCACCATGGTTAAAACTGGACATCCCAGTGCCAGTGCCCCTGCCCGTGCCAGAAGAGCCCCCCCAGCCTGTGCAGGTACAGGGACTGGGGAGGAGGGAGGGTCTGTGGAGCTGGGGAGGGATGTGCTGGGAGCATCCCTGTGCCTGGGGTCCCCATCAGCCCAGGCTGAGGGAAAGGCAGCATGTGATGGCAGCTCATGAGGCCACATAAGAAGGGGCAGAACCTTTGGGTAAATTTATGAGCAGTAATTAACTCCCTTGAAGGGGATGTGGGAGGGATGAGGGTGGGTGGCTGATGTGCTCACATCAGTGGATGTGACTGTTTGGATGTGGGCATTGTGAAAAGTGTCTTGGCTGGGATATGAGAGTGAGGTATTCAAATAAGCATTTCTTAAGGGGACTGGAGGTCTAAAAGTCTCCCAGACAAGCCTGAGAGCCTGGAAGTGCTGGAGCTTCTTCTGAAATGAGCAGGGTATGAATCTGACTTATGAATAGCCAAGATAATGACAAACTTTCATCAGTAACAGCAAAGAACAGTTACTGGCAACACAAAGCTGTTAGCAGCATGAGGAACACGAGAGGACCATGTGGGATGAGAAATACATGACACTGAGGAGTGTTGAAGTAGCGATGAGGTGATAGGTTAATAGGAGCTGTGCAAAACCTGAGAGTAAAACACCCTTATTTGTGCTGGCAATAGGAAGAATATCAGGAATTCCTGCTACAAGGTATTAAAAACTGCTGTAGGGGTGAGAACTGGGTATGAATGCTGTCAGCTTGTGTGGCCTTGCTGCAGGAACAGAGACTTTGTGCACTGAAGGAAGAGCCAGAGGATTCTTGCTGCCCAGTTCCATGGGCATGTACAAGGCCTGGGTTCAGTCACTTACGTGAAAAAAATTTAGTCATTAGAGGAATGGAAGGTTATACAGCTTCCCTGGAGGGGGCTGAGGACAAGCTTGTTTTAAGAGGGAACTTCTATTGCACTTGCAACAGCAAGAACTGTCCTCTTCAGCATTCTATGATCCAGGGACTCAAATGCACTTCACTTACGTGACAGCTCCTGGCAGATAAATCTTGGTTCTGGTCTTCCCTTGGAAGGAAAGAGTTTTGAGGTCAGTCTGTAGGGATTAGAAGTGGAATTCAGGGTTTTACCAGCGCAGGTTGAAACATTTCTGAATCAATTATTTAAGGCTTTGATGGATCTTCCCTTATCTGAAATCTCTAAATCCAGCTGGGTACCTGGAGAGACACTCTGTGCTTATGATGGAAGCTGGTGGAGGTGATGTTCTCTGGGGTCTCATGTGCACAGCCCAAGCTGTCAGGTTAAGAGTGCTTTGTGTGCTCCTCTGTCTTACAACTTGAGTATCTGTGCACTCTTTTTACATAAAAGATATCAAAACTGTTACCATAAGTGGAAATTGTTAGCTTTCTGGGCTAGAGAGGCTGAAATAGTCTTGAGGCAGAGACAGTGTCTGAGCCAGTGGATCGATCAGAGCTTCACTTGCCAGAGGGGCAGTCTGCTCAGCCTGCCCTGCACAAATGGGAGATGGTGTCTGCTGAGCTGATAAAAATGTAATCCTGAGCAGCGTGGGGGAGGCAGTTGTATGAGCTGAGAGCAGCCTGGTGAGTTGTGTCACATTTGGTAGGTGACATTTAGTCAAGACATGAGTGTGCCCAGGCAATTAGGCTATGAAGAAAGCCTTTCCCAGCTTGCTTAGGCTGCAGCAGGCAGACCCACCCACAGCTCTCACAGGCTTTTAGTGCAGATCCAGAACCACTTAAGAAGCAAATCCCACTGACTGTGCTTCTCTTGCCCTTGTGGAGTGGTCTAGAAGAGTGTGATGTGGGTAGACACAGCCAGGAGGATGTGTGGCAGGAGCTGATGCTGAATTGCTGCCGTGCTCCCTCGCAGAGCTCTGACTGTGTCCTGCTCCCCTCGCAGCCCACGCGGCGCCAGGCGTTCCTGCGCAGTGTGAGCATGCCGGCCGACAACAGCCGCGTGCCGTCCCTGCCCCACGACCCCGCCAGGAGAGCGGTGCTGCAGCGACAGACCTCCATCACCCAGACCATCAAGAGGTGAGGCACGCAGCTCCTGGAGCCTGCTGCACTGCCATCGTGATTCTCTGCTCGCCCCATTGCCTGTCACAGCAGGGTTGGGTTGTGGAAGGGTGTGTGCAGGTCGGTCCCCAATATAGAAGCACAGTGGTGCTCTATAGCCTGTCTGTAGTACATGAGGAGACAAGTCCTGGGAGGAAGATGCTGGTGACCAGGACAATGAATGGTGTTTGCCACTTACAGACAGATTTTGGATGCCCCCATGCCCCTGTTTCTCAGTAACAGGATGTGTCAGGCCCTGATGTTTAGCTGTGACTATAGATGGGGTGTGCTCGGTGTGCTTTGGTGCAGTGTCTGAGAGCACATGGTTGCTGGGGGAGGCAGAAGCCCATTGGAGCAGTGCAGGGCTCTCAGCAGCTTGGCTCCTAGCACTGGCTCATTGAGATGGTTCTGAGGGGTAGTGGGGAGCAGGGAGAGGGTGTTCTGGTTCTGTGTCCCACTCCTACAAAGGACTGTCATTAGGAGTCTCTTGAGACATGGCCACACAGAACTGGATGCTCTTTCCCTCACCATAGCAAAGCCTTATCCCGGTTTGCCCAGAGGGAGTGGCTCTCCCAGCTTCTATCTCTGGCAGCGTGTCAGGCCTGCCTGGATCCCAGGAGCATCCCTGGAGCTCCACGGGTCAGGGGTACTTTCAGCCAGCCAGGCTTCGCCCACTCACAAAGGAGCAGCTTTCTAACTCTGGGACATCTCCCACACACTGTTTTCCTTAGCCTCACATGTTCCCCAGCTGCCTTGGTGGTGAAGCTCTCCCGCATCAGCCCACTCTGATCCTGCTTCTTGTGAGGTTGGAAGAGCTGAGCCCGTGAAGCAGCATCTGCTTTCAGGGCTGTGGGCAGCCTCTGTGCCTGCTGAGTCTGTCCTTGCACACCTACACTGTCTCTTCTCTTGCCTCCCTGCTCTTGATGTGTTCCTTGCCAGGACAACTAGGCAAGAGCATGTCAAGGATGAGGGGATATCCTGGGAGGGTGCTGTGGAGGCCCTGACAAGAAGCATTGGGTAGAAGGGCCGGGGTAACCTTCCCCAGAAGTCCTCACAACATGCAATTTGTGTGTAGGGGAATGAAGAACTGTGAACTGCTTTGGTGCTGATGTGACAAATTTACTTTGGGAAGGACTTTACAGGGAGCAGAACTGCTGGAGCTGTACATATGACACAACACTAGCAATAAAAGCATGAAATGAGTGGATCAGAAACAAGACCAGGGAACTGGAAAGTACCAAGGCCTATACCCCTGTTTTGCATTTAGCAGAGCTAGGGATGCAGTGCAGAATGCAGACCATATATCCCTAAATTGTGTCTTGGGATTTGTTTTGGGAGTTCAGAAAGGCTGACTGCCAAGTTTTCTGCTTAACACAACCCTCAGAATGCACAGAATGGGAAACTGCAGCAGGACTCCATACCATCTTCCCTGGAGGACACAGATCAAGTGTGAACATAAAGTCAAGCCTGTGTAGTCCAGGACAAGGCATGGGAGTGATTCATATGAAAGCATCTAACACCATTTCCAGTCTCCCAGGGTGTTTGAGATGTCCATGTAAGGCAGCAGATGTGGCACAGATAGACTTGTGCACTAGGCAGGATCCAGTCACCTGTCTCTGAGCAGATCATGTCTCAGCCTGCTGACACCTCCATGGTTTCACACTGGTGTCCAAAGCCAGCTGTGGAATCTGTAGGTGAGTGTCTGGGCTGGAGAAACAGATCTTACAGGGGGAGCTGAGGGGGATGGCAGTACTCCTGGTACCTTCAAGAGCAATGTGAGACACGTCACAGGTGCACCAAGAGGATTCAGCAGCCTCCTGGGTTCAAAGATGCTGCTGTGTGGCTTGAGCCTGGTTGTTTCTCTTAGGCTGTGCTCTCAGCTGGAGGCCACTGTTACAACTGCTGCCCATGGGGCTATGGAAGGAGATGCAGTGGCTGCTCCCCTCTACAGCCCTGGAGGTTCCTTCCCCTCAGCTCTGTTTTCTTTGCAGCAGGCAGGTTCGGTTTCAGAGGAGTCAGACCCTGCCCGCTCGTGGGCACCGGGGGGGCAGGAGCTCCCTGAGAAAGCGGCAGTCCCTGCCCCGATCGTTTTTCAGGTACTGGTAGCACTGAGTGTGAAACCCACCCTGCATGTGTGTGCCAGGGCTGTTGTGAACTGCACAGTCTGGCTGTTGCTGAGATCACATTGCCTTCCCAGGACTGTCCAAGAGACCTACAGACAGGCAGAGTGAGAAAGTTCATGTGTGCCTCTAACAAAAAACAATTGTCACTCCTACTAAATATGTAGGCAGCTGTCAATAAGTAGCATGGACTAACAAGCTGTCCACCCGCCAGCCTCACTCCCTCCTGCCTTTCCTAACAAGCTGTCAACCTCCTGGTGTTCACCATAGCTGGAATATCTCCCCAGGGCAGCCTTAGCCCAGCTTGCCTTTGCTGGCAGCAGTGCAGCATATGTTGGCCCCAAAGCCTTCTTGGGGCAGGAGGGGAAGGAGAGGAAGCAGCACCAAACAGACACTGTCATGTTGGTCCAGAGGGGCTCAGAGCTGGTGAATGGAATACAGCATCCACTCTTTCCCTGTTGACATCATGGCTTTTTCTGATGCAAATGTGAATGTCTTCTTTTTGAGGTGGAGGTCTTTGTTTACTTAGCACCAAGGAGATGAGCCACTCCAGGAGTGCAGGGCACAACGGCCTATCCACCATCACCCCAAATCTAGAGCTCAGGAAACTTTGAAATCAGGCAGTGTGACTTTGTGCATGGCAGGGACTGGACCTAATGCCATGTATTCCTGTCCTACCATCCTCACTGCTGCCCTTGGCCAGCTGCCACTCTGGCACTGTGACCACCTTTGGGGCTGCTTGTGTTTGGCCTTGGGCTTTCAGGGCTGCTTGGCTCATCATGACAGAAGAGTGACAGCTGACTCTGATGTTGGTTACTACAGTGCCCTGGGGACTCTGTAGGATGTGATGGAGTTCCCCAGCTGAACAGAGACATTCAGCATCTTCCCGGGGTGCTCCAGATGCCCTAAAGTCCTTAGTGGGCTATTTTGGCTGTGATCCAGGAGTGGGACAGCTCTTTGCCCTGGCCCAGCAGTGGTCTCTGGCAGTTCTAGTGTTCCTCACAGTGCCAACAGCTGTGGTGGTGCTTGTCCTTCCAGACTAGTGGGAGCCCAGTTTTGAAGAGCTCTGAGACTACTGGTGGTGCCATTCCTCAGCAGGCTCATGTGGGCCCAAATGATCCTCAGCCCCTCTCCCTCTGAGGCCCCATATGGGCTTGTCATCCAAGGTCACCTTGCAGTGGCAATACTGGTTACAGTCTGTGGGGAGCCCTCTAAGTTGTCAGTCTGTTCTCTGGTGTGTGCTGTGCCAGAGCAGCAGGCAACTTCACCTCTGTGCTATGGGCTTGGTGGGTCTGTCAGGACAGAGGTTGGCCCTGGGCCTTTGCTCTGGGTGGAGAGGAAGATTGCTTGAAGGAGATGTGGGTCTGTGGGAGCAGAGAGATGCCCCAAGATTTTCACATAGCCCCATCTCCAAGGGCTGCCACGTGACTTGCTGGGTAGCGTTTGGGTCAGTGAGGTCAGGTGAATTCCAGCAATGGCCACATGACCTCTGAAGGGTCTGTTCTGTATCATTGTGAGAACAGGGAGGAAACAGCTGAGGAAAATGTATGGTGGTTGCATATGGAAGGTTTTAGCCAGCAAGGCTGTGGATTTCAAACACACCCTTTGACATGGTGGCAGAGCATCTTCACCTATTGGTTGATGGAGTTTTTGCTTGGAAGGATGCAAAACCTCAGGATTGGTTTCCTGTCTCCAGCACACTGTCTCAGTTCCCCTGTGTGGCCTAATTCTAGATTTATCCCAACCTTTACTCCAGTGTGTATTTTAATGCTATTTTTGTGATCCGTGAGGTCTTGCTTCTCAGCAGTTGGAGATCCTGCCCCTGAGCAGGGGGGCTGAGGCCAAGGGTTTGGGTTTGGTTTGGAAAGACTTTCAGGTTTCAGCACCTGGGCCAGTCAGCTGTAGGCTGAGACACCTTGTCATCTCCTGAGGATGGATTAGCCATGGTGGGAAATGCTTGGCAGGGCTGCCATGACCCCTGTAAGTTTAGGGTACCAGCTGTCCTACAGGATTTGAAATAGGCTTTAGTCTGACTTATCCTGTTGCCTCCCTGCCTTCCTTGGGATTTTGCTTCTGATCCACTGCTCTTCTGTGGCAGCAGCCACTTGGCAGCAAACCTGCCTCGTGGCTGCAGCCTTGTGCTCCTGCTTCTGCAGCCAGCAGCTTAGAACTGTGTGTGTCTGCCTTTGCAGAGACCAGAACTGCAGCAAGTTTTGCTGTTAATGCTACCCTTGAGGAGGTTAGAAATCCTGCAGCATGAGATGGAGAAGTTAGGGGGATTCTGGGAGTGTGGAGGGGAGGCTGGGAGAGGAGAGGGATTTCTGGTGGCTCTTGGGAGAAGTTACAGAGCTTTGAAACAGTACAGTCTCACAATGGAGACCTAGAGCTGACCTGGAGGTGGTAAGTGTTTGCAATAGATGGTTTTTAAAGTAAAAAAACACCTTTCGCCAAGTTTTTTTCTGAATTTCTGTACCATTTCTTTTCCTTTATTTTTAGAAAAACTCAGAACAAACTGTCCTTTACCCAGAGTGAATATCTCCTGTCATTTTTCTTGTGTCTTAAGAGACAGAATGCTGTTGATGGTCAAACATTTCTGGCCAGCATCTGTCAGGTTGCTAAAACCAGCTGAGGACAAGCTGCGAGATGCTACTAGGAAAGAGTTCTGTCTTTGAATTGGGATGGGCTGGAAGTGACCACCAGAGCTTTGTCTTTTCACATGCATAGTCCAAACAAACATCCTTCTTCTTAGCACTTACCTGCTGGCATGTTTCAGAGGCACAGCAGACTGGTTTGGGGTGAGCAAAGACAGCGATGCCACTCAGAAATGGCAGAGGAAGAGCCTCCGCCACTGCAGCCTGCGCTACGGGAAGCTCAAGCCTCAGGTCATCCGGGAGATGGACCTGCCCAGTCAGGACAATATTTCTCTGACAAGCACAGAGACCCCTCCTCCACTCTACGTGGGACCCTGCCAGCTGGGCATGCAGAAGGTGAGTAGCGACCTGTGAGTGCGACCTGTGAGTAGTGACCTGGGACAGGGGCAAGGCCATCGCTGAGTGCCCTGCTCGGTGTCTGCACCATGCTGGCAGCTGTGACCTGTGTGCAGGCTGAGCTCTGCCTGGACATGTCTGGGCTGTGCTCAGACACTTCTCAGGTCTCAGGTTTGGCAGCTCTCTCCAGCAGCCCCTCTGTGGTCTTGTTGGCTGAGATCCCTCAGCTGGGCTGGTGGCTTGGAGCCCTGTTTGTCATGCTGTGACTGCTGATCAGGGGTGTGCAGCATGTCCAGGAGCTCTCAGCTCAGGCTTTCTGCTGCTATTCTGCAAGGACAAAACTGTGTTGTGCCCAGAGTAGCCAGTATGTTGGACCCAAATGTACAGTAGCAGGGCAGGAACTGGGGACATTTGCTCTGCTCTAGGCAGAATGCAGGCTGTAGCACAGCTGCTGTCCCCATAGAAACCTGGTTATGTTTTAGGACTTTGAGAAGTCTCTTGCATCAGTGATGCTACAGCTCTGCTCATGGGTCCTTAGAAGTGGTTTTGAGTGCCTGCAAAGGGCACCTGAGCTTGGTGCTACCTCCTGCTCATTGCCTTTGAGTGTGACCAAAGAGGACAGGCCCAGATGAGCACATCCAGTCACCAGAACTAACCACAATATCCAGCTCTTCCCACTGCTCCACTCAGTGACAGTAATTGATGTGGTTGATGACTGTGCTTTGGTGAGCACCACTGGGTGAATGGCAAAACAGTTCCTTCCAAAGCAGGTCAGTCTATGACCTGCAGCCTGGTGGATCACTGAGGCAGAGGAATGTAGTGCATTTTTCAATCACATTTCACCTTGTTGTTCTCTTTTCTGTTAAATGTCTTGCACCTGATCTTTGGTCACAGAGCTCTGTGTGAGCTACATTAAATCAGAACGTGGTGTCAGTTGGTGTGAGGCCATTAAGCTCCCTGTTGAGTGTGCAACTGTGGATTAAAAAGCTCATAAAACCTTGGGATAAAGCATAGAAGTCTTATGGAAACCACAGCTGTGATGATGTAAGGACAGAGGCAAGGTTTGTAGCTGAAGGCAATATTTTCATTACGTTGATTCGTATGTTTGGAATAAGTGAGAGTGCTGGCCTGAGGAGTCCCAAAGAAGGGCTTGCAGCTCCTGGAAGCTTGCCTGCTTTATCCAGCTGTTAATTAATGGAAGCAGATGTAAATATACAGTAAAGTTTCAGCAGGATAACAGGAAACTTCTTAAGTCCTGGGCTGTCCAGTATCAGGAAGGAAACTAGCTGAAGAAAGAACATTTCTGTTTTCAGGGATTTCTCAAACTCCTATTTAGACAGCACATTCTCTGACTGTTGAACTCATTGACATTGGGAGACAATGAAACCAAGAGCTTAGGAAGGGCTGGGGGAGGTTTGGAGTCTTATGTGGGATACTGGAACAGACTGGTTGACAATAGTCAATACTAACAAAAGAGAGAAAACACCCAATAGGCTATTCCTTATCTTCCTATTGTAGAATTGCTTGTTGGTCCCTCCAGCCTGGTTCTTGGTCAGTCCCAGGTGCCAGGCCCCATCATGGTGTTGAGAAGAGAGAGAAGGCTTGGGAGGGCAGGGTTTGGGGGTGGATGGATGGACTGATGGGCTGCTCCTCTTGGCAGATCATCGACCCCCTGGCACGGGGCCGAGCGTTCCGGATGGCCGAGGACACGGATGGCTGCAGCATCCCCCACACACCCATCACCCCCGGGGCCACCTCCCTCTGCTCCTTCACCAGCTCCCGCTCGGGCTTCAACCGCCTCCCGCGGCGCCGCAAGCGCGAGTCCGTGGCCAAAATGAGCTTCCGAGCCGCCGCTGCCCTGGTGAAGGTACTGCCTGCAGCAGGGCAGGGACCACAGGGGTCTCTGCCCTGGGAGATGGGGCCAGGGGAAGGAGCGGCTCAGCAGAGAGGATGGGGATAGCTGTGCTGGAGGGGAGGAAATGAAGTCACCTCCTGTTGTGTTTCAGCCATGCGTACAGGAGGCAGGATTGGCAAGAAAGCAGGGGTAGTGGTTCGGTTTTGGTGCAGGTCTTGCTTTTTCTTTATTGGCCTGGGGACTTTGATTCCCACAGCCAGCAGCCTCAGAGCGTTCTAGCAGGCCCAGTTCAGCCTGTCTGGACCTTTGGGTGGTCCATCTGCACCTGGTAAGCAGCCACGTAAGAGCAGAAATACCTGAGGCTCTTGCTACACAAGTGTCTTCATCCTGCCTTGTGCCTGCTTTGCTGGGCTCAGTGATGCTTTTTGCTGTGTCCGTCACTGTGGTTTGGTCAGACACATTGAACAATATGTGTTAGAGGAGCACATGGCAGGCCTGGAGGTGGGCACCATGGGTTGAGCAGTGGGGTGACAGCTGTGTGTCTCACCAGAAAGGTGTCACACAACAAGTCTGCTGTGCTCCATCCACAAGCATGAACTGACCCTCAGCACTTGGGCTCGCTGTGCAGTGGCTGGGTGGGTTTGTGAGCTGGGGTTCAGTTGTCTGGCAGTGCCTCCATGTCCTGTCCCTGGCTGCAGGGCCGCTCGGTGAAGGACAGCACCCTGAGGAGGGCCCAGCGGCGCAGCTTCACCCCCGCCAGCTTCCTGGAGGAGGACACGGTGGATTTCCCAGATGAGCTCGACACTTCCTTCTTCGCTCGGGTGAGGGGCAGGACTGGCAAGGGGCTGCCCAGAGGCAGAGCAGGACTCTGGTTCTGGCAGGACTGTGTGATGCCGAGAGCAGCACTGCTTTTTGTCAGGGATGCTGGCTGCTTCTGATGGGACTGCTGTCTCTCTGCCCAGGAAGGAGTCCTTCATGAGGAGCTCTCTACTTACCCAGATGAAGTGTTCGAGTCACCATCAGAAGCTGCAATCAAAGATGCTGAGGTGAAACCTCCAGATCAGACAGATCTCACAGGAGGTGCCTTGGACAAAAATGAGCTTGAAAGAAGCCACTTGCTACTGTGAGTATCTTCATGGTAGCTGCCAAAGCCTAACATGGGGTATCCAACCCATTTGCAGTGGGACCTCCTGCATGGAGGAAGATCTGGGTGCTGTGGGTGCTTGGTGCAGAGCTCAGAGGAGTTCAGTGATGGGTTTTCTTTAAATCCAGCTGAACACCTCGTGCCCCAGCTACCCATGCCTATGAAAGATGACTCTGAGGCCACTTCTGCAGTCACTCCAGCAGCTTGCAGCTTCATACTAATGTGTTTCAGAGATTGTATCATGCCTTGAGGAACCAAAAGGCACTTTAAAACAGCTGTGAGGATGCTGAGGGCCCAGCCTTTGGCTATGGAGAGCGTGGCAAAGTGAGAAAGCCGTTGCCATTGCCACAGTCACCAGTAACTGTTGTCATGCTCCAAGGAGCGGTGAAGCATTGCAGTGTGTCAAGCTGAGCTGCATTCCTCACTTGAAATGAGAGAAAGGTGTGGCACTGATGCTGAGAGCCCTACAAATATGTGGGTGGTGCTGTACTGTATGCCTGGATTTTTTCCACCTGAGTAACTGGTACTGAGTAATTGCTCTGTGTTGCTTCCGAGTCAGCTCACCCCTGCAGAGAGCTCTGCCGGGTGTGAACATGGAGCAGACAGGGAGGTCCTTGTTGTGGTTCTGCTGCTCTCAGCCTGTCTTGCTGTGTTGGCACTTTCCCTTCAAGTGTTTCCAAGAACTTGACTCAGTTTAACATAAGGGGAAGCACAAACGGTGGGAGTTTGTTGTCACTCCTCTGAGATGGTTTCAGTCTTCTTGGCTCCCTTTGAATCTCCTTAAATAGTTTTATTTATTGAGGAAAATACATTTTTTTCACACTTCAGAGAGCTGTTACCAGAGTCACAGTTGGGTGTCCTTTCACGTGGTGAGGTGTTTGTTTGGGCATGGGGAGATTTCCAGCACTGGAAATAGCAGGAGGCAGCACGTCTGCCACACAGAAACCACCTGACCCCTTGGGCAAGCACAGGCTGCAGTGGAATCTGCATCTTTTGCCGGAGAAGGACTTCCCAAGGGGAAGTTAGGATATTCAAATGCATCTGCAAGGTGCAGTATGAAAAGAGCTGAAGTTTCCAGCAGTGTTTTGGCTACAGGTGTTCAGATTCTCCCTTACCCTGTTGCTTGCCCGTACTTCAGAGCTGTCATGATCTCTCCACATACTCTAGTCATCTTTCAGAAGAAAGATTGTTGGCTTTTTTCTCTCAGCACTTCTGACAAGCACTGTCTTTTGTGCAGAGTGGGACCTTTAGGAAGCCAGAGGAGGTACACTGGACTAGAGCACATGTTGGGATCATGCCTACTGCAGTGCCAGGCAATGAGGAGGGTGAAATGAGAGGTAGTTGGGTTTTTTGGTCAGGTCTGAATGCTGCAGATGTGACCTTCACAGTGATGTCTAAGAGCAAGGAAATATAAAACTATCTGGATATGATGGAGACTTTCAAAATTAGTATTATTCACTAGTAACCTGTGCAATATTCATCAGATCTATTTTGACAAAAAAACCTTCTTTTAGTTTATGATGCTTGGGATTTTTATTGTGTTGTTTAATTTTAAAAAAAGCCTTTTTTAATTCTGAAAAATGCACACATTGGTACAAATAAGAGGGGAATGGAAGACAGATTGTGAGAGGTAGCTGGTACAGCTTGCAGCATGTGACAGTGCTGCTTTCTTGGTCTGGGAAGCTGCTTGGATCACTTTTGTCCAATTTGCCAGTCCAGTCACATTGAAGTGAGACACTGAAGTGACATTTAAAGATGAGTATTTCCACTTCTGGGCTAAACTCCACTTCCATTTCATAGCAGAAGGTAGAGTAAGAGGATTGAAGTAGGGGAGGAAGTAAATGTGCTTGAGGCTGCAGAGGTGCCCGTTGTAGAAACACTTTAAAACCTCGAGAGCTCCTCAGTGGTGGGCTTAGTCTGGCACAGCTGCCTTGTGCCACTTTCTGCGTGTTTGCTGTGCTTTCTGCCACTTCTGTGTAACCCTTTGAAACACAGCTCCCACTTCAGGGCACCGTGTCTGCCATCAGCTGCTGCCCAGCCCGGAGTGGGTGGGACAGACAGAAAGCTCTGCTGCCGCCAAAGCCCAAGGCAAGGCAGGTCCCTACTGCTGTGGTGCTTTTGATTTCAGCCCCCTGGAGCGAGGCTGGAGGAAGCAGAAGGACGGGGGCGCGGCGCAGCCCAAGGTGCGCTTGCGGCAGGAGGTGGTGAGCGTGAGCCCGCAGAAGCGAGGCCAGCGCATCGCTGTCCCCGTGAGGAAGCTCTTTGCCAAGGAGAAGAGGCCCTATGGGCTGGGCATGGTGGGCAAGCTGACCAACAGGACCTACCGCAAGCGCATCGACAGCTACGTCAAACGGCAGATCGAGGACATGGATGACCACAGGTGAGAGCTGTGCTCACAGCACAGCTGCTGAGTGAGGGAATGCTGGGGACTGGGTGCTGCTGAGCCCCCCATCTTTGTCCCTTGGAGTACAGAGCCAGCTGCTTGTGTCACTGTGCACTGGCTTCTCACCCAGCTCCTCGCAGTGTGTCTGTATCTCTGCAGATCTCTCTGCCACCACCACTGTCCTGTGGTGAACAGCAAGGCTCAGCTATCCCTGCCTCTGATCATTCCCCTAGAGTCATTATTTCAGATACACAGCACAATTCAGTATCAGGCTTTGGTGTTCTTATGGATGTTTTCTTGGGAAAGGGTTGTTGTCCAGAGTAATGGGGAAGTCAGAGTGAACAGGTTTAATAAGACCTTAGGTCATTGCCTCCTGTCCTGTGCACTCCTAGGTGATCCTGGCCATGTACCCCTGACTTTGGTGAAGTTTCTGGGGAAAAACAGCAGCTTTTCCCTTCTGTTCTGTTAGCATGTGTAATATGCCTGTGTTTCTGCCTCTGATCCTTTCCCCTTCCCTCCATCCAGGCCTTTCTTCACTTACTGGGTCACCTTTGTGCATTCACTCATCACCATCCTCGCTGTGTGCATCTATGGCATTGCCCCTGTGGGGTTCTCACAACATGAAACTGTTGATTCAGTAAGTGAAGCCCCCTGACATGCCTGGAGTTTCAGCCCTCAGCTGTTGTGTCACAGCACACTGGCTCCTGGCCTTCTTGGCTGGGTGCTGGCTGTGCAGCCTGGGGGGCTGCCTGGAGGGTCTCTGGGAGCCCCCACAATACCTTCTCTCCCTCCTGCAGCCAATTTGCTCCTGATGTCAGATTATATCTGACACAAAGCATGGTGGCTGTGCTGACAACGCTGTCAAACAGCTTGTTCCCCTCCTGGTGGAAACCAGAAAGATAATCAGGGCAGGGAAATACTTCAAACCTGAGCTAAGTGTTTGCAACAGTTGCATGATTTTGCTTCTGCCAGGAGCAAAACTGCCTTATCTGACTTTGGGAGCTGATCTTGAAGCTGTTTGTAGCCTTCCCACACGTTGTTAAAGGTTCCTGGGGTACAGATATCTCTACAGCCATGTCCCTGCTCCATGCAGATGTCCTGGGGGAGCTTCTCAGCTCTGTATCTGACAGCTTTCAGAGCACTGCCACCAGCACATGAGCCTGCACTGCCTGTGGCTGCTGTTTTGCTGCTCAGCTCTGTGGAGCTTTGTGCAGGCTCAGGCCACTCCAAGGGCTCCAGGCCCTGGGATTTCTTGAAAGTTGAAGTAGCCAGAGATAGATGTTTGAAATGTAACCTTAACATGAAGGTGCCCACATCTTGATGGGGGTTTACATGTGATCCTGCAAAAGACCAGTTGGAGAGAGCTGTGGGCCCTATAATTGGCTGTGGGGATTCCTGTTCATCCTGGGGGCTGTTCTCACCAGTCCCTGCTGCTTGCCCTGCTGACCCTGGGGGCTGGAGCTCACAGGGCTCTTGCTTTCTCTCCTTGTAGGTCTTGCGAAACAGAGGGGTTTATGAAAATGTTAAATATGTTCAGCAGGAGAACTTCTGGATTGGCCCCAGCTCAGTGAGTGCCATTGGTGGGACTCTTAGTGGGTGATGGGGGACTGTGCTGCAGCTGTGCCACCCCATGGAGCAGAGCCCTCTGCTGCTTGAAGCTCAGGGATCTGCTGTCACTGTCAGGGAGCAGCAGTGCTCCCAGCCCCAGCTACCCTGCAGAATGGGGTGTCTGGAGGTTGGGATGGACCTTGGCTCTCCTGCTTTGTACCCTGTTCCTACAAAGACAAGCATGGGGTTAGAAAATATGCAGTTGTATGATGTGTGACAGCTTTCCTGATACCATTCCCCCTGGGAAAGAAAAAAAATGAAGAGGAAATGTCACAAAATTTTCTTTCCCAGCCATAGTGCTGGCCATTCTGGGGCTATGGGCAAAGAAGTCCCTGAACTTTTGTTCTGGACCTGTCTCCAAAGCAAATATGGAGAATGTGCATCGTGTGTGTTGGGCTTCATCATGCAGGACTTGTCCCTGGCCTCTGAGTCTGGATGGGGTACCCCTAGCAGTGCCCCCAGCCTGCTCTGCCCAGGCAATCACTGAGTGTTCCTATCTCTGCCAGGAGGCCCTGATCCACCTGGGGGCCAAGTTCTCCCCGTGCATGAGGCAGGACCAGCAGGTGCACAGCTTCATCAGTGCCAAGCGGGAGAAGGAGAAGCACTCGGCGTGCTGTGTGCGCAATGACAAGTCAGGCTGTGTGCAGACCTCGGAGGAGGAGTGTTCAGTGAGTGCCATGGCCCTTCTCCTGCCAGCCCTGCAGGCTCAGGGCCACTTCTGCTGATGCTTCTTTCCCTGGGCTTCATGGTGACACCTCTCCTCTGTCCTGCAGTCCACGCTGGCCGTGTGGGTGAAGTGGCCCCATCACCCCAGCACACCGATGCTGGCAGGAAACAAGAGGCAGTTTGGCTCTGTTTGTCATCAGGATCCCAGGTAGGTCCTGCCTGGCCCAGCTGCCATCCTTGTGGGGACAGGGCTGCTGTAGTCAGGCCAGTGGGTTGCTGGATGAGGCAGCAGCTGCTCTGGAGGGGTGTGGGGCAGTGATGTCCCTACACTGCAGGGAAGGCTGACGCAGGGTGTGATCATATTTCTGCTCACCCCTGGTCTCTGTTGTGGGCTGCCCACTGAACAGCCACCTGTTGTGAGCTGTGGATGTCTTCCTCAACCCTCTCCCCCTCCTCACCTGCTCCCTGCACAACTCCTTGCTTGGGGTGCAGCAGTCATAGGCCTAGCACACCTCTGTCCAGGAGCCCAGCCAGCTGCTGTGCCCTGGCACACGGTCACTGTGGGCTGATGTAGAGCTGAAACCAGCTGAATTCTTGTCCTTGGGGTGTGTCCACCTGGAAAGGATCCAGTTTGTTGCTGGGCAGCTGTGTGCTCTCTGCCTTTGTGATCTCTGCTGGAAGGAGGCCGAGGCTTTCACCAGCATGGCCTTGGCTGATCTGGTCTAGTGTGTCAGTGTCACCAGCCAGGGACACAGGGAGAGGTGTAATGGCAGCCTGGGCACAGGCAGAGTGTGGAAATCCTACCTGGTCCTGGGAAAAGGTATTTCTCAGGCTAATATGTGCTTTGTTGCTGCAGGGTGTGTGAGCAGCCAGCCTCGATGGAGCCGCACGAGTGGCCAGATGACATCACCAAGTGGCCGGTGAGCATGGCCAGAGGCACAGGCCCTGCATGGCAGCTGCACTGTGGCATTTGCATCCCACTGTGCAGAGCCTCAGCTGTGCTGCTGGGAGGGCAGGGCCTCTGCTGCAGCTTCTGCTGCTTGTCACAAACACCAGCTCAGGGCAGCTGAGGCACTCTGCCCAGCCAAGGCTTAAAGCCCTTCATCAACAAACGTTTTCCTGAGCCAGCTAAAGCCCTGGATCCTGTCAGTGTAACAGGGAGATGGAAACCAACTCAGCCTGGGGCTGGAGAGGAGGTGTCAAGTGATGCTCAGGCAGATGGAGTATCAGGCACCATCCTGCTGTCAGAGGGAGCTGTGTCTGGGATCTGGCTTCTTCCCAAGGGGCTGATTTGATTTTACCCAGTCAGCAAGCAAAGCTGTGGCTGTCTGACTGCAGCATGTTGTTGTTTTCCAGATCTGCACAAAAAACAGTGCTGGGAATTACACCAACCACCTCCACATGGACTGTGTGATTACAGGCCGGCCCTGCTGCATTGGGACCAAAGGAAGGTAGTGAGTTTTACCTGTATGGAGGGGCTGGGTGTTGGGGTGAGACACGGGGCCTTTTCAGGTTGTAGACCATTTGCCTTCCTTGTTCTTTCCACACACAGCCCAGAGCCCTGCTGGGGAGTTGGACAGACAGCTGTGACAGGTCTCCCAGAGGGAGCAGGAGTCTGGGATGAGCAGAAGTTAACAGCCAGCCTGAGTCTGTGGCACAGCATGGTGTCTCACTCCACTGCTCCTGCAGTATGGAGGGATTTGAATACAAGTTTGGAGGGATTGAACAATTCTGCTGCAGAGTCCTTACGAATGGCCAGCTTGTTCCTGACAGGCTCCATTGTCCCCAGCCTGCAGTCTCTGGGCACTCAGAGGAGATGCCAGGAAACGACCCCCACTCTGGGTTTGCAAAAGAGGAGGATGCTGTTTTTCTCATGTTATCCCTGAGCTTGATTAGTAACCCAGTGCTTGGGCTTGGCTTTCCCTGCTAGGGAGAAAAATGTGTGCTGCCCCAAGGAGTTTCTCTGTCCCTGAAAGTCATGACCAGAATACTCGTGACATAGCCCCCCCTTTCCCTCTGCCAGCTGCAGAGGCACAAGACTCCCCCAGTCTGAGACACAGCTTCCCCAGGCTCTGGTGGCTCTTCCCAACTCTAAACAGCAGCTTTAGGACGTGCCTTGGAGCCCTGGCATGCAGGTCTCTGGAGGCTTTCCTGGAGGAGATAAGCAGGAGGGGTGTGTGGAGAGACACTGGGCTCAAGTGGGAATGTGTTTGTGCCTTTGCTGAGACACTTCAGCATGTCAGGGGCAGCTGAAGGCATCAGTTCTCATGGATAGGATGAGAAAAGGAGAGAGGGTGGCCTGGGAGGGCACAGGAATGATGCATTGTGCTTTCCATGTGTGACTTGTGCCTCCTGCAGGTGTGAAATAACCTCCCGGGAGTATTGTGAATTTATGCGGGGCTATTTCCATGAGGAGGCAACGCTCTGCTCTCAGGTAAGGGTGTGGCTGGGGGTTGTATGGCTGCCCTTGTCCCTCCAGGTGCCCTCAGCAGCTTGGCAGGGTCTGGGGTGGCAGTGCTGCAGAGTAGGTGGGAGTCCTGTGTCCTGTCCACCCTGAGACTGGGGGAAGCTGCTGCTCCTGAGTGAGTGGCAGAGGTGGCTGCATCCTGTCCCCCTTTGGGGGCCAGTTTGGGAATTGGACTGGCAGCTGTGAAAGCCCAGCACAGGACCACTGTGAAAGCAGTGGGAGAAGGATCCAGTCTGCTCCGTGGGTGAGCAGCTGCTGGGGTGAAAAATGAGGGCTTAAAGCTGCCAGGGACGGGGTCATGTAAATTTGTATTAGACAAGGCTTGGGACTTGGTTCACCAGAGAAGTGGGACAGGAGCTCTTCTTCCAGAGATACCTGCAATGTGCCCTGGGCTTGGAAAAGGACCCCTCTCAGCACCCACTTCTGCCCTAGGTGCACTGCATGGATGATGTCTGTGGGCTCCTTCCTTTCCTAAATCCAGAAGTCCCTGACCAGTTCTACCGCCTCTGGCTCTCGCTTTTCCTCCACGCTGGGTAAGCAGAAGTGTAAAACTTCTACTATCGGGGTGGGGGCACCCTCAGCCCCAGGGGATGCTGTGAGGGTTGTGGCTGTCCCTCCTGGGGGACACAGGGATGCTGAGCTGTGCTCTCTGCCAAAGTTTGCCATTCCCCTCATTGGTGTTTTTTGGGAGGGATTAGCAGCATGGGTAAGGCCAGAGCACGAACTCTCAGCAAGGCTGGGGACACAACACAAGCACAGGGATTACTTCAGTGGCTGCTGCTTCAGCTCCTGTACTCTGCACTTGGCAGGATCCTGCACTGTCTGGTTTCAGTCTGTTTCCAAATGACGATCCTGCGGGACCTAGAGAAGCTGGCAGGATGGCACCGCATCTCTATCATCTACCTTCTCAGTGGGATCACTGGGAACCTTGCCAGTGCAATATTTCTACCCTACAGAGCAGAGGTGGGTCTCCTGCAGCCCAGGGTCCTGGTAACTTGCCCTGAGCACAACCCTTCTCTACATACCTGTGCCTCTGTGGCTGAGGCAGAGCCACCAGAGCTAGGCTCAGCACTGCAGCCTTGGCACTTGCAGCTTGAAGATGGCACCACACCATCATTTAAGTGCTGAGCAGCAACATCCCCTGGGTACCACGGGCTTTCCTAGTGACTGGCCTGGGCTGGCTGCAGGAAAAAGGCTGCCTCTCAGATGGGGGATTGTCCAGCCACAGTGAGAGAGGCCCCAGGCAGGCTCGGAATCAAGTGCTGTACCTGGAGTCAGACACCCTCCACATCAGAGTGGCAAAGAGCAGAGCTCACCTTGCCTACAAGAGACTGCATGGCTGGACCTGCAGGACTCCTTTCGTAAGGAAAACTACATGGTGGGTGGGGGGAGCCAGGAGATTGCCTTCAAGGGCTTCTCCCCTCTGGCAACTTGAACCAGATCTGCCTGCCCTCTTTAGTCTATTCTGGCCTCACACCTTGATCCTAAATCCAACCAAGCCTCTTTACTCCTGGCACCCCATTATATGGATGAAGTTGTAGAGTCTCTGCCAAGAACCACTGAACAGGAGTTGAGTAAGAAGTAACAAATTCCTGGAGCTGGCTGCAGAGGCCAGGCAGGTGGCATGAGCCTGACATTATCTGTAATGCTCTTCTTCTGCAGGTTGGCCCTGCAGGATCCCAGTTTGGAATTCTGGCCTGTCTCTTTGTGGAGCTCTTCCAGAGTTGGCAAATCCTGGCACGTCCATGGAGGGCTTTCTTCAAGCTGCTGGCTGTGGTGCTCTTTCTTTTTGCCTTTGGCCTCCTGCCTTGGATCGATAATTTCGCTCACATTTCAGGATTTATCAGTGGTTTCTTCCTCTCCTTTGCCTTCCTGCCCTACATTAGCTTTGGGAAGTTTGATCTATATAGGAAACGATGCCAAATTATAGTTTTCCAGCTCATCTTCATTGCACTCTTCTCAGGACTGGTGATTCTGTTTTATTTCTACCCCATCAAGTGCGAGTGGTGCGAGTTCCTCACTTGTATACCCTTCACAGACAAATTCTGCGAGAAATACGACCTGGATGCACAGCTCCACTGACAGCAAAGGCTGGCTTCTCGAGCAGGCCCTGGAGATGGAATGTCTTTGCATTTGCTGTGCCAGTTCCATGGGGACAAAGCCTCTAATCCAATGACACTTCTAACCCTGCCCGTGGTTAATTTAAACTGTCTCCTTAGCACTTGGCAGGCATGGTTTGCCTTATCTCAGAAGACTCTGAAAAACAGAACGTTTGTGCCTTGTTCAATTGTATTGAACCTTTTCTGCTGCCATTATTTTTATTACACTAGTTTCAATACTACATTTTTAACCAGAGTTGTTTACTACTGCTAAGGTGGTGATTAAACAGTGAGGTAGCGTTTTAGCTACTGTGAATTGTTCTGAGTAGTCTGTGCCTTTGTTACTTAATCTCATTTCTGCTGTTTCATGTACCCTGTGGAGAACCCAAACCAGCCAGATACATTACAGATCTGCAGCTGGAAACAAGGGCCTGAAAAGCCTGAGAAAACTAGAGGGTCTCTTTAATCCCTGGAATCCACATACAGCAACTGTAAAAAACATGACAATGTCCAGTCGATGGAGTTTGTTCCTCTTTGAAGTGTAACAACCTTTTCCTCCGGGAAGGTGCTGAATCCACAGTCTGGTCTTGGCAGGGCTGGATTCTCTCTACTCTCTCTGTTTAAGAAAGAAAATATTTGTCAGTGACAATAAGTACTGCGTGCTGGGCTTTTCTCACCACACTCCATGATGGTCCAGGAGGGATCAGCCAGTGCCAGAGGTGACTGCTGGTCACAGGCACCCTGGAGCAGGTGGCTGTTGTTAGGGCACACATTTTATTACACTGGATCTTGAAAATACGGCAGTGTTGAAAGAAGAACAGTTCTTCAGAAAGAAGAACCTTTTGGTAACTGTGGTCAAAAAGGGACAGTTTTTAACCCAGCTACTTGGAGCAGCAAAATAACACAAGGCTTTGGACAAGCTGCTCTTATCCTGTTCTTCAGCCACCGTGATTGTTTTTAAAAGCATAATTTAAAACGTACTAAGCCTGAGAGTCTTGGCCACATCTTGTGTTTGTGTGCACAACTTTCTCAAAATAGCAGTATTAATACCAGAATTATGTCTGTATGAGTTAGAAACCCAGCCATGCTCCTGGCAATGATTTCCAGACATTTAAAAACCCTAAAAGAAAGCAAAGTCCTAGAAGCAATCACAGCAGCAAAGGAACACTGTTTTTAAAAGGTCTCAAGACAATGTAGAAGCAGATTGAGAGTCTAAACATAGAGTCAGCTATTCCTGCTGCTGCTCCCACTGTTACCTGAAGTAGCTGAATTATCATTCCCTGCCTGAGGAGCAGAAGGAGCACTACCAGGACCTGGGAACAGGCCTCAGCCTTGTGCAGACATTCAGAAATACTCTGCCAGCCAGCAGAGAGCAGCAACATCAGCTCTGAGCCTCAACACCATGGCCTGGGGAACATGAGAAACTGGGAGCTCTTAATGGACATTTGGGACTTACCCCACAGGTTATTTCCGAAGCTTCTTTATGAAGCTGACCTCATCCCGGTTCCTGATGCCATACCTGAACAGAGTGACACTGTTAAATGCCAGCTTCCCAGAAAAACAATCTTTGAAACCCTATAGCTTCATCTTTCCCAGGGACAGATGGACTCCTACAATCTCATGCTGTGCTCTACTAGAGGACACATTAAAATTCTCACTTGTGTATGTGGGATTTGCTGCCAGCACTGAAGGATCTGCTCATCTGCCTTTAACTGTAACAATCCCTAAATGCAACATCTGTCACCCAGGCTCACTCTGCCAAGGACAGCTTTGATTAGGGCTGTCTTGCTGAATTTTTAGTATTTCAGACCACCTTTTCTCACTGGTCTACAGCAGCCCAGCAGACCCAGCCCTGATGGGCAGTGCCTCATCCCTTCTCGCCTCAAGAATGGGCAGGGAAACATGGGAGTCACCTGTCAGTGTTGTTACCAGCCTGTCTGAGAGGTGACTGAGCAGCTCCAAAGATGAACACCTATCCTTGGGTTTCCTCTTTGCATGGCATTCTTCACAGAAGCACAGAATGTTATGGGGTTAGAATGGACCTTACAGACCATCCAGTCCCACACCCCTGCCATGGACAGGACACCTCTCACTAGACCAGGTTCCTCAGAGCCTCAAACCTGGCTTTGACCACTGCCAGGGCTGGGGTATCCACAACCTCCCTGGGCAACCTGTTCCTGTTCCCTGTTCTTTCCTATCCTGCATCAGTATTTGTGCCAAGCTGAGTAGCTGTAACCATTCTGCAGGAGTTTGGGAGGGATGGCAAAGGGTTCTGGGGTGGTCTCAATGGGCTGAACCTAGCCCAGGATGGTGGTGGCTGAGGATGAGGACCCCCCAAGGCCATCCTGTCCTGCAGAGCCTCTCAGTCTGCCCGTCCCACTTCTGTGCTGTCCCGGCTCCCAGCCAATTTCCAGCACAGGACCCACCTGAGCCAGGGCACGACCTCCCACCCCAGCCCTCCAGCGCCCACTCAGTGACTCACTCTCTCAGCTTCTTCCTGTCATCCGCCAGCTTCTCTCCATTGTAGGTTAGGTGGTACGTCCTCCATATGTACTTCCTGAGGGGAAAACACACATGGGAGCCGCGGGAGGGAGACCGGGCTGGGATGCGCTCCCGAGCCGCCCGCCCGGCCCCGCTCACCAGCTGAGGTGCTGGACACCTCCCTGCCGGGCCTGCCTCAGCTGGATGTGCCGCCGCAGCGCCTTCTTCAGCTCCAGCACCGAGGCGGTCTGCACCA